>VNKC01001971.1:0-114208 GCA_008042775.1 Drosophila pectinifera
TGAGGTCTTCTGGAGAGCATATTTTGGCCAAAAATGGAATGACAGCCAAATGCCATATATATTCCGATCCGCTGTTTTTAAGGCTGTTTGGGCCAATTTATGGTTATTCTTAAGTTTGATTAGTTCAACAATTAGGATATAAAAATGCCAATTTAAGGACCAAAATATCCGCATACTTGAGGTCTTCTGGAGAGCATATTTTGACCAAAAATGGAATGACATCCAAATGTCATATATATTCCGATCCGCTGTTTTTAAGGCTGTTTGGGCCAATTTATGGTTATTCTTAAGTTTGATTAGTTCAAAAATTAGGATATAAAAATACCAATTTAAGGACCAAAATATCCGCATACTTGAGGTCTTCTGGAGAGCATAATTTGGCCAAAAATGGAATGGCAGCCAAATGCCGTATATTTTCCGATTCGCCGTTAAAATTCCAATTATTTAACAATAAATTACCTAAAAAAATAAGAAATTAAATTTTGGCCGATTTTTCAAAATTTTATAAGGGGTTACATCATTAAAATTGTAGAAAATTGACTACAAATTTATTTTTCTTAATTTCCAAACTAAATATGTAGATTAATTAACCAAATTAAAACTAGCATGGAAAAGCTTTCCGAATTGAAATTAAGGCAGTTTTGGCTTAGTTTTGGTTAATTTAATGTACGCCACAAACATTAAACTTTAGTTTCCATTTGTTGTTAACTCTGGAATGGTTCGCTTTGTTCGATTCCGACTTCAAAGCGTAAACATTTCCAGCAGGCAGTCAACGAAATGAATTGACAGCCTTCAGCACAGAGAGGCGAGCACAACACAATGCGTGGGATCAATTAGATTCCGGACAGGGACATCGCAACCCATGGCCAGGACATTCCTCAGTGTTTATCCTTTGCTGCCAAGTGGGGCAGACGGTAGGCCACATTAGCTGACCGCTTTTGAAATCAAATGAAAAAATTCCAGGCAGGCAATAAGTGCTCGGACAGGACAGTGATTCTCACCGCCATTCTTTCTTGCTCCTCCTCCTCCTCCAGGTTCTGGCTGCCGGAGTCGCCCCGCTGGCTCTTGGCCCAGGGTCGCTTGGATGAGCTGTGCGGTCTAATTGAGCGAGCGGCCCGGACCAACGGCACCACTGACAGCCTGCCCAGCAACTATCGCAAGACTCTCGAGGCGGCGGTGCCCAGAGCGGTCGTGGTCACCCCATCGCCGCCAGAGTTGACCGGCCAAGTGGAAGAGGTGCGAGCTGCCGGAGGGGATGCTGCAGATCCCGGCTTGAGTGGCCCTGTGAATCCACTACTGGTGGTGTTCGGCGCCAAGTACTGGCGCACCACCTGCCTGACCCTGATCATCTGGCTCACGCTGATCATCATCTACTTCGGCCTCACCCTTCACCTGAGCAACCTGGGCGGGAATATGTACATTAACAACGCCGTGGCCGGCACCGTGGAGGCCGTGTCGATCTGCGTCAGCATTGTGGTGGTGCTCAAGGTGGGCATCCGCCGGAGCCTCATCGGATACATGCTGCTGCCGGGCCTCTGTTGCCTGGCCACGAATCTGGTGCCCAACCAGACGGGAGTGATTGCCTTGGCCACCATCGGTGAGTTGGCATAATCTGGGTCTCTTAAGTCCAAGTCAGAGCTAGGGTTTTCTGTAGAGAATTATAATTATTATACCTCCACAGCCAAGTCCCTCATTGGAGCCAACAACGCCATCATTCCCACCTACACAGCGATGCAGTATCCTACAATTGTTCGCAACTTTGGCGTCGGCATGGGCAACCTGGCCTCGGGAATTGCCCTAATCCTGGTGCCCTTCCTCTGGCAACTGGTAGGTGCATTCTCCGATTAGCTTTGCCATCTTTTTGACATTGTTTTTCCGTCTTTCTGCAGGAGCACATCGACGCCCTGCTGCCCTTGAATATTATGGGGGTCAGTGGCCTGATTGGCGCCATTGCCATCAGCCTCATGAAGGATGTGGAGTGATCCGGGGCACTGGGATTGGGACAGGAACTGCAACAGGGACTCGAGCTCACTATCCGTTACGACATGCCTAAGACTGTGATATATTGGACCTACTGGGGACATGGCACACCCGCACTTAAACGTTTTGTTTCTCATTCTTCACTCCACCATTATCTATTATATGTTTTTATTTTATTTATACCTACTTTCATTGCATTAAAAACGCAGTATTTTTATGATATGCACAAATGGGTCTTTGTTTTTAATTGGTTAATTGCTAAAAGAAAATGTGGTAGGTATTAAAGTTAATAGTTTTGTGACACTGGAAATGGCTTTTAACTTGATGTACATATAAGTAGCTTTGGGTACCGGGTACCTCACAGTCGAGCACACTCTACTGTTACTTTCTTCATTGATTTTATTAATAAAGTCTTTCTATATTTTTAAGTTTCCTTAATAATTATAGTGCCATAAAACACCGAGTCTATAAAAAGTATCTATCCCAAAAGATAGATTTGAAACTTTGCTATACATTCACTTAGCCAAGGCCACAACTATTACGCATACGCTCCGTTGGCATTACTTTTGCGGCATTCTTTATTATTTATATTAATAAAAACTTTTTGTATATAAGTTTCCTTAATAATTATATTGCCATAAAACCCCGAATCCATAAAAAGTATTCCAAGAAATTGGTTTGCAACTCTGCTAACTTTGCCATACATTCACTTAGCCAAGGCAACCACTATTACGCATACGCTCCGTTGGCATAACTTTTGCGGCCTTAAACTGCAACTTAAAGCTTTATTTTCAGCGCTGCCAGCTCGCCATATTATTATAAAGGCGGTAAAAGTAATTTAAAACTTCATCACGTTCCCGGAGCTGGTCGAGACAAACGATTCTCGTGTCCACAAATGAGTGCGAAAAATAAAGAAAAAGGCAGACATTAAGCCCTGTCACTTTCGTTACTTCATCGAGAGATGCGCTCCACTTTCGGGCAGCGGACTTGGCCATTCAGTGTCATAGCCATGCCAAGCACACGCCTCACATAAATTTCCCGCGCCTGCTTAAAGCTCCGCTTGGAGCTGGAGCCAGAGCTGGTGCTGGTGCCGGAGCCGCGGCTATAAAACCGCCTGCGCACCTGGCGGGCCCAGCATTTCATCGATCACCGTCTGACCAAGAAGCCACTGGTGCCCTGCGGATAGACCTCTAATTCCGGGAATATTTTGATTTTTGCGGAAGTGCTGCCACAAACTGGGAGAGCGAAAAGCACCTGCCACTCCCGCCGGACTCACCATGAAACTCCAACTAATTGCGGTAAGTCGAAGGAGGATCAAGAGTGTCAAGTGAGCAGCTTATAAGTCGCATATGATTCACACACAAATGTGCTATGCCACTCGAAGGTCGTTCGGTTGCCAGCTTAAAACTAACATTCAGTCGCAGATTGAGACGGTTTTTTATTTGCATTTTATAGAAAGTGACCGCGAGTCAATGCAACGCAATTAGCAATTAATGTTTGACATTTCAGTTGCCTTTGTATCATAAAATCAGAGATCAAAACTCGCATCATAAATACGCGATACAATCACCCAGCAATTGTCTGCCAAAGAATTCCGTTTGAGGAATTACCCAACCCAAGCGCAGCCCTCGGGTCAGAAATCTTAACGAGCACTCGTTGGCTGTAAGCCCAGCTCCGCCTTAAGTTCGCCTAAAACTCCCCCTCCTACACAAAACCCTCTCCTGTTTCACTCCCATTATTAAGCCAAAGATTGAGCCCACAAAGTGGACCCACAATTGGCTTAAGTTCAATTTGTTGTGTTTCAAAGGTATTTGCCACTGTGCAAAGCTGATAAATTGACAATTATGGCTTAAGTAAATTAAATTAATTGCGGATACAATCACCGAAATCAATGGAAAAAGAAATACGTATAAAAAACAATAATTGATCTTGGCTTCCTTAACGAGGAAATAATTTTGAAGTCAACAAAGTAGATAGATTATACTTGTATTAATGGAACTTTAATTTCTGGCTCTTTTGGCAAAGAACTTCTGTAAATTATGAAAAATATGACAAAGTATCAGAAAAACCTCTGCTATATCAGAAAATCATAAATTAAACTTCTTATTAGAATGAAGTATCGAAAACAATTGAGATAATAATAGTTCCCATAAGATAAAGTAATAATAAGGAGCATTATAAAATCCCTTCCTAGCTGCCGTCCTTCCACAATATTCCCACTGAAATAGGTCTTGAAAACCCCATAAATCAGCGAATCCAATACGATTTTCATGGCATTGCTTGATTGATTGATTGACTTGTTGTGGCTTGGCCACATTGTGGATATGGCCTAATGAGTGTGCCAAAAGTTTTGGGCCAGAAAATGAATTGTTAATGACAAGAAACACTCAATTTGCCGGTTAATTTTCGGGCGCAGTTCGTCACGACACGTTATTGTGCTGTGAGCTCCGACTACGGGCATATGTGTATCAAGGTCGCAGCTAATAACTAGTTGTGGCCAATCGAGATCCACAAAAACGCACCCAAGGCAGCCAGGGAGCGATGCAAATTCTCGGCACGCACGCTCCACCTCAAGATGCAGTTGCTGCCGCAGATACAGATACAGATACAGATTCAGATACTGGTCCCACACGGCAACGCAGTTGGGCGTAGTGCGGCTGTGTGCTCGGGGGATTACGTAATGAACGGGTGTATGGTATATACATAAACCTACATAAATAAGAAATAAGTCTTTATACATGCTAAAGTGTTACATATCCGAGAGAGACCGAAGCCGGCTCGAAAGTGCACTGACAACTATCCCAGATCGACGAGCTTGGACTGCGGCACAGAGCGAAAATATAGACTTCAAGTATGGGTCAATTTTAAACAATTTCATATTAAGTTAAAGCTGATAGTTATAAATATCATATGATGGAAGCTCGTAACTATATTTTTCAAGGGGAAAGCTGTCTGTATAATGGTATCATATAGAAGTAATTGCAAGTGGAGTCCCTGCTCTTATTTTTCTGTGTGTCAGCCTGGGATTTCGATTTCAATTTCGTTCGGTCAATGGCCAACGGCCAGTCAAGGCCAGGCCATTATTCCAGGAGTCCCTTGCCAAGTTATTGTTGCTAATGACGGACCACCGGCAGCCTGCATCATCATCTCTTGTTGTCTTTTCGCTGATGATGCTCCTCCGCCAGCGCCCACGCCTACGAACCGAACTTACACCATTCCACCTGGGTCTTGGGCTTGGCCTCACCTGGCTCGGTTTTTCGAGAGACGGGAACACCTTCCTTGCACTCACACTTTGGCATCGGAAATTTTTGTCGGTTTCCTTGAACTGCGACGCAGACACAAGGCGGAGTCATGAAAGCAATTAAATCAAATCAAGTTCCCCGCCGAGCAATGCACCCCAAATAAATACTTGCAAGTGTCTGTCCGCCAGGCCTTGCCTCACTGTACCTCTTCGGTCTCCGACTCCATCTAGCCCCACTTTTCATTAGCTTTAAATCCAAGTAGTTCACTTGACCAGGTAGTTGGGCAGCTAGCCAAGCCACTGGAATGTTCGGCTTGAATGGCCAGGCCATTGGCTCAGATACAGGAAAGTAATGGATAATAATAATGGAACAACAACAATAAGAGTTGAAAAATGTGTTGACTGCATGCAAGACATAACAAAATCTGCATGAGCCGAAGGCTTCATTGAACCGATTGATTATAAAGCTGAAAAAAAGCTATCCATGTTTGAACAATTGAATTATGGGAGACAAAAACAGAGTGGGCCACTTTTATGGCTACTGGGAAATATTTCATAATTAAATAATAAAGATCAGTGGCTTCAAGGGGTCGTTGAAACTATTCATTTATTAATTTTAAAAATATTGTAAGGGACTTTGGTCTTTATACAGTAGCTATGCTTTGCTTTATTAAATGGGTCTTTGATTATTTATTCATTGTAATAATCACAATTAATTAATAATAATAGTAATCATAATTACTTATTAATAGGGCATGGTTATGAATAAAAATACAAGTGTATCGTCTCTATAGAGAGTTATTCCAACCCTAGGCTTTTTCAGATTTAGATTTATTTAATAAGAAGTTAAAGGTACTATTAGAGAGATTCCTGCATAATAGAATCTCAAAAAGAGTACTTATGCTTAAATTATATTCCTGAACTTTAGGGCTAACAATTTCAGCTTAAAGCGCAGCTCAGGTTTCAAACAATAGTGCCAAGAACTCTAATGGAAATTGTAATTCCTTATTGACTTTTATTTACTTCCCCAACCCGAGTAATTCCTATATATAAAGTGGGGCAAATAGTTATCAGATCCGTGGCCAGATGTAAGCTGAAACTGAAACCAAAACTGAAACCGAAACCGAGACTCCAAAGGCAATAGGCCGGTCGCATACTCAGAGTGTATTTAGAATTGTGTAATGAACAAAGACTGCGGCTAATTAAAAGCTGAAACACCGAGATCGTGGCCAAAACAGTAACCAACAGCGCGGCGGTCGCTCGGTCACTTGTCCTAGACTTTGACTTCAATCGCGGACCGGAAACTTTTTCGGCCAATGTGTTTGCCACATGCCACATGCCGCCGCTGCTAGGAGAGTCGCATAACTCCGGCCATGCAAATTACGCAACTCAGACGGCAAGTCTGAAATGTTTTCGATTTTCTTCTGTTTTTTTGTTTGGTTTTTGGTCTGGGTGTTGGTGTTGACTCAGCTCAGCTCTGTTCGGCTGAGCTTGTCTTGGCCTGGCTTTGGGTTTCGGCTTTTATGATCGATCGGCAGCGAGGCGGGGCAGAAATCGCGATTTGTTTTATGTTCCACATTTACTGCCATTACATTATTGCCACAATTGTTGATGTTGTAGTGGTTATAGTTGTTGCCACCACACCGTTGCAATTACAAATTTTTGGCTCCGTACATAAAGCGGTTGATAAACTTTAAACCAGTTTCTACAGAGGTGTGAGGTGAGCCAGCTACCAGAAAAGTGTGTGTCTGCCACCGAAGCGGAACGCTGGAATAGCTAGTCCTGAATTTTTGGAAATCAAAAGTTGTCACTGTGAAAATATTACTCTCTTCTGCCAGAAAGAACTCGAAGAGAAAATAACCAGTTCTTCTTTCCATTTTTACAATATAAACTAACAAAAATGTCTCAATTAAGAGACTTAACTTAACTACTACTTATTGCCCAACTCTAGTTTGGACTTAATTTACCAAATCCGTTACGAATTTTCCGCCCCCAAAAACGTCAAACTTAAGAGAATTCTAGGAAACCGTTGTCGTTCGTCCGACAAGCTAAAAATCTGACCAAATAAAAACGCTTAAAAAGGGGCAGAGCCATAAGCTTGGAGCAAATTGGCCACGTGCGGCTTGCTGTTACCAAAACGGCTAGCTGCAACGCCTTGTTCCGGCAATCGGCACAGTCTCGATCCTTGTATGGCCTCCACTAATGAAAGACTCCAATTCCATCCAGCTCTTTTGCAGCGCCCTCGCTTTGGCCGAGGCCCAGAACTACCCGCAGCGCCTGAATATCGCCGGAGCGGTGCCCTCACCTGGCCAACTACCCCACCGCCAGCCCGTTCTGAGGGTCCGTCGTCCGGGACCGTCGCTGCGCCAACAGAATGCTATCCTCCCAGCGGTGACACAGCGCATTGCTATTGAGGAACGCCCCGTCACTGAGGCGGCAGAGGATGAGCAGCCGGAGCCGTATCTGCCGAATCTGCTGCGGGAACAGCAGCTGGCCCAGGCCCAGCAATCGCAGTTCCAGCAGGCAGCTGCCGCTTTCCTGTCCGGCCAGCAGCAGCCCGCTGAGCACCCGTCGCCGGTGCAGCAGTTCCTCCAGAACGAGGACTCTCAGCCCGCAGCTATCCTGCCCGCTCCTGCACGCTTCCCCGTCGAACGTCCCTCGATTCCAACGCCTCAGAACCGGCCAGCCGCCTTTAATGACTTCGGCATCGGACGGTTCGAGAACTCGCAAAGATTCGGTTTGGAGCGTCCAACGCCCACGGCAGCTGCTCCGCCACCACCTCCGCCTCAGCCCCAGAGGGTGGCTGTGATCCGGACGAGACCAGCGGCACCAGCCCCCTTCCGTCCTGACCCACCGGCACCTCAACAAGTGCCTAGACCCCGCCCGAAGCCCGTGCAACCGCGTCCAATCATCGACCAGAATCAACTACAAGACGAGCGCGCCGAGCAACAGCAACAGCAGAGGCGCCAGCGACCCGTGGCCCAGACCATTCGGAAGTGGCGCGAGGAGAACGAAGACGGTAGCATCACCTGGGGCTACGAGAACGATGATGGCTCCTTCAAGGAGGAGTTAATCGGTACCGACTGCATCACCAAGTGAGTACATCCAACGGATATCGAAGCTAAGTATGTAAATTTAATTTATAAACTTACTCTCCTCCTAGGGGCACCTACGGCTACATCGATCCGGATGGCAACAAACGCGAGTATCACTACGAGACGGGCATCAAGTGCGATCCCAACGCTCGCGAAAACGAGGAAGAGCTGCAGGAGAACGGCTTCATCAACTACGAGGAGAACCGCGCCGTGCTGCCCAACGGCCTAGAGATCGACATGGCGCAGCTGGGCAAGAAGAAGTCAAAGCGCCCGAACAACATCTACCGGAACTGATAGCTAACCAGCTCGCAGTACATAGTCCCTTAAGTCAAGCAGCTCGTATGTAGGTCGTCTTCTAATTTGTATTCCACTTATAATTATGTCCATACTTCATTGAGTGTCAAGTGAAAGAATAAAAAAGGATTATTAGTTTGTAGAGATCGGCGGCACATCCATCCTCATCAGTAGGGGCGCTGGCGTCTTGCGGTGGGCGGCAGCCGGTTGGGCGGTGTGATTGAGATGTCCAGGAAGTCTCCGATGCTGAACTTGGCCTGCGCCAGCGTTTTGTTGTCGTCGATGCCCTTCTGGCCGGTGCAGGTAACCCCGATTTCGCGCATTTGAAAGTGTCCGTTGCGGAAGTTCGGGTACACCACCGCAAAGTCGAAGTAGGTGCCCTTCTTGCGCGTATCCGGATTGACGTCGCGCACCAGCGAGGTCAGCTCGTGCAGGGTGGCGTCCTGCCAGGTGTAGATCTGCAGCTCGTTGCTGGGCACATTGCCGAACGTGTACTCGGATACGGAGTGGTGCCGTCCCGTGGAACAGAATACGCGCAGCAGCAGCGGACAGGTCTAAAGAAATAGAGCAGATAAACATTAGGAAAACATCCGGAAAAAACATGAAAAACACAGTTAAAGCCCATGCCGGTTTCCTCTAAAACAAACCTTCTCGCGGTCTATCTGCTTGACCTGGGGCTTATCCTCCACAATCATAGACTCCACGTTGGCCATGGTCACCTTTTCCTGCACTATTTTCTGTCTATTTACTGAGTTTTTATACAAGATTAGCAATTTTTCTAAAATGTTTGTGCTTTAATTTCTAGCTTGGTCTAACTTCATAATGCTAAAAATCCGATCGGAAAAGATTGGATTTTTTTCCTCTTAAAAACTGGTCACACTTAAAACGATACATTGTACATTCTACATGTAATGTCAAATGTAATGTATATTAAACATTATTTATAAGAAGCCACATTCAGATTGGAGTGTATCAGAGATAGTCCAATCGATAGAATATATATTATATTTTGTATTTATGCTGCGGTATTTTCGTATCAATTAGTTGAGCCTCTAATATTTCTATTTCCCGTGGAGTTCTAAGGCAGGTGGTCCAAATGGTTACCGATATATATAAGACGATTATCGGTGCCACTTGTAGAGTTGTTGCCATACAAGAGTTCCCAAAATCAAAAGCTTTATTGATAAATGTTATCAAATGAAATTCTGATATATTAGAAGCATATCTTTTAATTCTCTTTGTGATATTTTATAGAGTATTTGTATAGAGTTTGTCAGAAGAGCAATTCCTGATTTTATATTGCCCATACATTCGATAGGAGAAATATTCAGTGGATTACGGCTACTTAATTAAAATATGCGATAAAGCTGGTAAGCATCGATATATGGCGATATGAAAAATACCAACACACCAACCAAGTCAAACTATCGATATTTAGATATATTGATATATTTTTGCCATCGCTACAGTGTCTGCTGCGGCCGTCTTTCTGTAATTATTTTTCATACTATATTTAACGAGACCGTGGATAATGTAAGCTAGTTTGTTGGTTAAACAAGTGGGCGGAATGTGCGACCGTTGCCAAATTCAAGCCGAAATCGTGAACCGTCGCGGTTTTCAAACTGTTTGGTTGGCTTTTCCTGCTGTCGGCCATTAATGACACACACAAGAGAAAACGGGAAAACAATACCCAGTGTGTGTGTTGTGCGTGTGTGAGTGTTGCGAGTGTGCACTGAAGTGTTGTGGGCTCATGAAAACTCCAAGAAGCCAGCGGAAAAGTGGGGCCCAGCCAGAAATTCTAAGCGTTTCTTCGACTGCAAGCGCCGAACAGGGTGATCCGAGCAAGCAAAAGCAATCAAGACATACATGTGTACCTGCAGTGAGTTCAAGTATATATCGTAGTGGGCGGGGAGGGGTGGTAGGAGGAGGAGGGAGTTTCATTCATAAAAAGAGAGTGCACCGTTAGTCCAATTGGTCTGGCTTCCAACACAAACAAAGTGGCGCACCAACATCTACAGCCTCAGGAGGTTGCACACATTGATTTTTCCCCACACACAAATGTTTGTGCGTGTGTGTGATTCCCTGGATTAAGAAACTATTCAAGTGGTTTCCGTCTCCCTGCCACATTTGGGATTAACACATTGCTGTTCCCGTTTCCCCAGCATAAAAATATAATGTCAGGAAAAATGTCAACAAGCTGCTGCCCCAACAGGGTGACCCATGTGCTCTGCCCCCACCGCCGTCACTCCCCCCTCTAACCAACACACGTGCATTGCGGCAAATAAAGAAGCAAACGTGACAAAACAAGACACAAGAAATTTACATAAAGCACTAACAACATTTCGCAGTCGATTTGGCATTTAACAGTTAGCCCCCAACGGCACATGTCCATTTGTCCCCATTCCCCCTTCTCCATTCACCTCCATTCCATTTTTCCTTATGGAAAAACATATTTGTTTAGCACGGTCACAGGTAAAAACGGTGGCAGCTAGAGGGGTTGGCGGCAGTGGCGTGAGGAAGTGGCTAAAGCAGGGAACTGCAAAGAGAAATATATAAAAGGCATAGCATTTCCGCCTGCTGCTTTCGGCTGGCGTCCAAAACCAAAATAGACAACGTCGCAGCGGCGCAGAGAGGTAGCTGGCTAGCCCGCTATCCGTCGGTTATGCGTGGGAAATCGAAAAGATAGCGGTGGATATTACAATTACATGCCCAACATCCATAACAAAAACAACCAACAGACACAATAAGTGGTAGCGAACTTTGAGTTGAAGAACTCCCTCATTGTCTTATTGTAATTCCGGAAATAGGAATGACGTCTGACACGTCATAAGGAAACTACTTAACCCTTCTATTGAAACCCCTTTTCTGTTGAATATGTTAAAGCAATTCATTTCATTCATTTTATGAATGCTTTTGAAAATATAAGCTTCAAGTTCCTGTAAACAATATTTTACCTTTTCCTAATTTCAAAGAGTTATTGCGTTTCCCTGCACCGCATGAACATGGCGAAGAAGTCGTCTGCATATGCTTGTGGCTTCTTTCAGCACTTGGAGCCAGCAGCGCCACTCAATGCACTTGCAACACGCCATGTTTGTAGTTGTTTCTGCCGTCTTTGTTGCAACATGCACCTCTATGCCTGCACCACTCGAGAGTCCTCTTCCTCGCGTCCGCCGTCGCCCCTCCGCCACTGTCACTAATTTAAATGCCGCAAGTGTTGTCGAGCTTCCTGTGCGAGTGGTTGTCTGTGTTTAGTGTGTAGTGTGCCTTGCTCATTAGGGAATAATTCTGCATTAGGCCCTGCAGTATGAAAAAACATACATATATATTATTGATTTTACCTGAAGTTCGACTGGCGGCAGAAACAACAACTAAAACCAGTCCAATGCGGTACACCGTTAACCCAATTCTGGGCGCCCACACGCTCCCGAAAAGTTTGTTGTTGCTTCTTGATCTAAAAACGAAAAATTACCTATGTATAGATCTCTAGGCAAGCAGCCAACAAACCAAACAAACAGATCTGGTCAAAATAATAGCACTGGTGTTTTCAGATGATTTTTTTAAGGTCTTAACATAATTATTTGTATGTTATTTGTAGGTAGTTATAGGCCGCGAACTACATTCCTTCAGACGTCATTGTTTTTTATAGTTCCTATACCTTCATGGACAACATTTAACAACTCTATTGATATATTACCGCCTTTTCCGGCAGATAGGAATCATGTTGTCCATATATTTTGCTTAGCTTTATAGCGATGAACGCATTTGAGAAGACTGCTTAACAAGGGCTGATTTTAAAAAGATTTTAAATTGTGCTCTATGTTGGTTCTTATTTTGACCACCGCTGTAGGAACTGATTGTTGCTGTTTGCCCAGTTTTCACACTATGCACCCCCTTTAGTTGCCTCCTTGCGTCTCCCGTTAGTTGCATTGACTCTTAACGCCTTGACGTTGATAAATGAATCATAAAAGCAGCGCAGTCGACGGCAGCCGGCAAAAGCAGACAGGCGCCAACGTCGCCCTGCTCTCGCTGTCGCTCTTTCCGCCGCTTTCCTTCCACATCTCTCTCAGGTTGGTCATATGTTTCGCTGCGTTGCCGCCCACACACACTCATGTAGTTGTGTTGTTGTCGCCAGCGTTTAACTCAGTGGTGCCCTGGCAATACATTGAAATGTTAGAATTGCATTTGTGTTTGTATGAAATTGACCGTAGGGCTAGATATGAGAAGAAAATCGCTGTTATACAGCATTACAAATAGCTATGACTAAAAAGTTGCTATTTAACGCTAAAAAGGACTAGACCTGGCCATAAAATTAAAATTTGTCAGCACTGGTGGAATGTAAACATTGCTCGCATACTATGCGTGTGCCGGCAGAGGCTGGGCTAACTCGCAGAGGGGCCGTGGGCCACGCTGGTTTAATTTCCTCTTTTGTGTTGCTGTAATTCCCAATGCGTGAGATGCTTTGTTTTTGTTTCGTGCGCTAATCGAAGCCACTCTTGTTATCGCATCGCATTTTTTACGACCCTCGATCGCAGGCGTGGGTGAGAGAAACGGGAGTGGGAGAGCAGCATTGTACAGAGGGGTCTCGCTAGATTAAACTCCCTTAAATTAAAAATGTATGATAATAATTGTATTATAATAAGAACATATATACATTTTTTTTCCAGGAAATTATTCAATTTACTATATGAATTTAACTATCAATTAGACTAGAACTGGTTGTGAATGCAGAGGCTGGGGTACAACTTTTTAAAACACAAAAATTAAAAGAAAGATAGAAAAAGCTTTTAGTCAGGTGATAAACGTTTTTAGAGCACTGTGCCTTGCTGTCTCCATTCTTCTCAGACACGCTCTCTCCCATTGCGATTCCAAGTTCTTCGCTCTCTTTTGGTCGATAGGCGTTTATGGTTGTTGTCGTCTGGGGCCTTTTGCCGGTTGCTCTAGTGGCAGTGACACTCGCAGCTGAGCGGGAGAGACGGCCGACCGACGGAAGGCACTGAGCACTGCGCGGAGGCAGCGCCAACAGTTTGATTCAGTTCGCCGGACGGCCGATATTGAACAATTTATAACTCTCGCCGTATTTCTGCTCTTCCGCAAGAGTCCCCAAGAGTGAGTGGGTGTCTAAACCGATTTTAAAAAGCAAAACAAAATGCTTTTCGCATGCCAAAAAATCGAGAGAACACAATTTTGACGTGATCTTCAAGAAGATCGCTTAAAAAAAGTAAAATAAAATATTAAAGTGTCAGAGTTGTATAATTTTGTTCAGAATTCTGTGAAATACATGACGATGTCCGTGTATATTCGTCAAATATATAGACAAGATTGTATTTTCTTCTAACGCATGTATGACAAATGTTAAGTTTTGCGGAACCTTTTGACGCGATTGCAATAGGGCGACGAATAAAAAACGAAATATATAGTAAGATAAGCTGCGCAAAATTTTTTTTTTTCGCGATAGATAAGAGAAAACTGGAACTCCGGGAAATACTTGGAACATTAAGTCACTTGAGTAGTGTTCCCGTTTTTGGTTCATTTGGGTTAATTGCAATTAGAAATTGCAATTTGAACACAAAGTTCCTATTTAGACAAAGAACACTATTATTTTTTAAAAGGTATTCATAGATTATGTTCCCTTTGACTTCAAAATATGATTCCCTGATCTCAAGTAGAATTACAGCTGATATTAAATAGATAAGGCTGTATGTCTGTAAAAACAAATTCATTCAGAATTTGCCAAATTTGCTTTCGCTATTGTGAAGAGAACCTAATTATCTCTGTTATATTATTTTCCAACTAACGATACTTTCTCTCCGACTCTCTCGGTGTCTCAACAGCTGTTTTCTGGCCTTTAGAACAGCTGTGCATTAAGGGGTGCTAGACGAAGAGGCGGCGGTGGAAGCAGGAGACAACTAGAAGAGGAAGACGAAGCGGCAGACGGCAGAGACGCAGACGCAGAAGACGTAGGCATGTCCAGCGAGGAAGACAAACCGCCGGCGCCACCCGTGCGCCTCACCAGCAACCGAGGTGGCAACGATCGATCCGCGGGAGGAGGTGTCGGCGTCGGCGGAGGCGGCAGCGGCGATGTTCCGCCCGATATGCGTCCGCTGCCCAAGGGTGAGTCCGATTCGATCAGTTGTACGCGGCATGTCTACACCGCTGGTCCGCTCAACCATGTGTTTCTTTCTCTTTTCCGCCAAAGAACCCGACGATGCCGATCGCAAGAAAAAGACACTTAAGAGCAAGATCAAGGGCTCCAAGCCTTCGCACACGGACTCCAAGCCGAACATCTCATATCCCACGAACTTTGAGCACACGGTCCATGTGGGCTTCGATGCCGTGACCGGCGAGTTTACGGTGAGTTACTTATTATGTTTGGTTCCGGATACCTTATGCCCGTGTTTGCCTCGCCATTATGTTTATGGCTTGCTGTCTAAGAATAGCAAGTCGCACATCTTCTTCGGTTCTCAATGCTTTTATGTCCTCCATTAAACAAGCTTTTTAACTCAAAAAAATACAAATCTTTATGCAGAAATTATAGTCATTTGTATACAATTTTAAGCTTCGTTTAAAGGTGATTTTTTAATCTTTGGATAGGCTGAGTGTTAGGGGATAGGCGGTAATTAAATATATTATGTAAATATGTTTGCAAGACCGAACATTTCCTTTTAGAAGTCTCGAAAAGTCTCTCTTAATATAATTCAAAGTTGCTTTTAGGAGAGAGAAATATAAAGGATTTGTAAAATAACTTAGAAATTATTTATTTACTTTAGATTTCCATCTCAGTTCATCCAAAGATTTGCATACTATTTATGCTTTTCTTTCGGCGCTTTCCAGTTACTTATATATAAAATACCCTTTAAACATATACATATTTGTACATACAATCTATTGTCCTCTCTATCTCTCTCTCGCGATACATACATATGTGCTCTATACCGATTTTCTATTATCCATTATTATTTCAAGCTGCCAATGAAAGTAAGTAAACTCCACGACTAACGCCACGGAACTTGCCTTCATTATTTTCTCAAAAAAAAAAAAAACAAACTATAAAGTCTCCATTGTGTTCCTTTGTCTGTCCATTTGGTCGATTCGGTGTTTGTTTCAAGTTCGATCGGAATTACTCATAGTTTACATTTCGTTCTTTGCGATCGTGTTCCTTTCATGTGTTTGTTATCTCACTATATTCTTCCTACACTAGTCCACACAACATTACACCGAATACACCACACACACACTTACTTTGCAAGATGGCTGAGCCTAGAATTCGTAGATGAAATGCTTTTAGTCGATGGCTTTCATAAATCCCCATAAAGCCCCATCAGAATCCGCATTGGCCGAACATTGGTGTTTCCAAAAATCCTAGAATCCAACCTTCAACCCTTCGCCTTTTTGATGTGCTCTCATATCCCTGAGTAATCCAGGATCCTCGACTTGCTTGGGAGCATTCCATGTATCTAATTGATCTCTTCCCTATTTGCAGGGCATGCCGGAGGCGTGGGCGCGTCTGCTGATGAACTCGAACATCAGCAAGCAGGAGCAGAAGAAGAATCCCCAGGCCGTGCTCGATGTGCTCAAGTGGTTCGATAACACAACCAAACAGAGGCCAAGTTCCAAGTACATGACAAATGCCATTACGACGCATTCAGGTGGGTAAATCAGCATAATTCTGATCTGAAAGTGTATATTAAGAGTAAGGATTTCTATTGCCAGGTTCATCGCTCAGCCGAGTCAGCAGCAGCAGTCCCAGCAGCACACCCACGGACTCGGAGCTCCATGGCTCTAACAGCGGTGGCAACCTGATCGGTGTACAGCTGGGCAGCATGACCCTCGGACCCAATGCCAATAATGTAGATGTCGCTGCACAAATCCTGGCAAATCACTATCAGCAGCAACAGCATCTACTCCAGCAGCAGCAGCAGCAACAAAAGTTGCACCAGCACCACCACCAGCATCACATTGGCATTAGTCAGTCGCACTCGTACAACTTTGGCGGCCATACGGCTTCCTCATCCACATCGCAACATTCATCCGCCAACGAGGACGACATGCTGGGACCGCAACATCCGCATCATCCGCAGCAGCAACCACAACAACAACAGCAGCAGCAGCCGCCGCCTCCTCCGGTGGCCTCCAGGCCCGAGCGCACGAAATCCATCTATACTCGGCCCATCGAAGAGTTACAGCCGGTGCCGCCAGCGATCAGCATGCCCATGCCAGCGGCTCCTGCGACCACGCCAACAACGCCGTTACAGAATCATCGACCGCCGGCGCCAATGGCGTCGCCGTTGATGCACAACAATGCCACGACGACGCTGGACAAGAACAAGAACAATGCAAGTGAGTGCCGCTTAAGGATGTGTGGGTTTTAAGTTAGTATCATCAGCCCTACAAAGAGCCTTGGCAGCAAGTTATGAAGGGAAAGTTCCGCCATATACCTGGAACAGAAAAAGTTCAAAATGACAATGTGATAATCTATTAGAATGCACATTAAAAGTTACCTATCAAGAATGTCAACTCGATAATTAAATAAAATCCAAGTTGCTGCCAGGGCTTAGGAGGAGCTTTGATGAGCCGTTGATAACATCTCTTGGTTGTTGCCTTTTAGTTGTAACTAATGAACTTTTTGTGGTCGATAATGCTAATTAAAGATTTAATGTATGTGTATTTTGGTATTTGTATCGCCTCTCTGTGTTCTGTTCTGTTTTGTTCTGCTTCTAATTGCTGCTAAAAAAAAATAAATAAAAAACAACTGCAACGACGCCAGCTCCAACATCCCCAACAACCACAACAACAGCAGAAACAGAAGGCACCGATGCAACATCAACAACAACAACAACGGCAGCAGTAACAACAACTGCTGCTGCTCCTCTTTTGTCTGCTACTAATCCTAGTTGTACTACCACTACCACTACTACTTCTACTACCACTGCTCCTGCTACTGCTCCAGCAGCACCTCGTGGTAGCCTCGTCGAGGCAGCAACAGCCACCACTGCAGCAGCAGAAACAGCTACGGCAGCCACCACAGCAACAACGACTAATCACCATTCCTCTGCTTCCTCCTTTTCATCATTTCCCTCGTTCCACGACGACGATGCCACACACCTGTCACACGGCCTGCCTTCGATCCACTGTCCAACGCCGACGCCGACGTCTTCCGCCCGTAACTCGACGGTTCCGCTTCCAATTGCGGTTCCCCTACCGCCAATCATAACGCCCGCCACACCCACACCCGCGTCCGCTGAACCATCAGATCTGTATACGCCAGACACGACAGCGGCAGCTGCTCCTCCTCCGCCGGCGGCTGGTAACCAGATCGCCGTGCCACAGGCTGCAGCGGCAGCAGCAGTCACGCCCAATACGCGAGCGGCCAATGCCAAGAAGAAGAAGATGTCTGATGAGGAGATCCTGGAGAAGCTGCGCACCATCGTCTCCGTTGGAGATCCGAATCGCAAGTATACCAAGATGGAGAAGATCGGCCAGGGCGCCTCGGGCACTGTTTACACCGCCATTGAATCGTCGACGGGCATGGAAGTGGCAATCAAGCAGATGAATCTATCGCAGCAGCCCAAAAAGGAGCTAATCATCAACGAGATCCTAGTGATGCGGGAGAACAAGCACCCGAATGTTGTCAACTACCTGGACAGCTATCTGGTGTCCGAAGAGCTATGGGTGGTCATGGAGTATCTGCCCGGCGGCTCGCTCACGGACGTCGTTACGGAGACCTGCATGGACGAGGGACAGATCGCGGCCGTTTGCCGCGAGGTGCTGCAGGCCTTGGAGTTCCTCCATGCCAACCAGGTCATTCATCGAGACATCAAGAGTGACAACATCCTGCTGGGCCTCGACGGCTCCGTCAAGCTGACTGATTTTGGTTTCTGTGCGCAAATCTCGCCAGAGCAATCCAAACGCACAACGATGGTGGGCACGCCGTACTGGATGGCGCCCGAGGTGGTCACCCGGAAACAGTACGGACCCAAGGTGAGATCCATATATCTAACTCGTTAGTTTATATGGAGTTTTTAATATAATCTTTACACTGTTACAAATACTGACCCCGACTTCCATTTATCCCCTTGCAGGTGGACCTGTGGTCGCTGGGTATCATGGCCATCGAGATGGTCGAGGGTGAGCCGCCGTATTTGAACGAGAATCCGCTAAAAGCCTTGTACCTCATTGCCACCAATGGCAAGCCCGAGATTAAAGAAAAAGACAAGCTGTCCGCAGCATTTCAGGACTTCCTCGACCAGTGTTTGGAAGTGGAGGTGGAGCGGCGAGCTAGTGCAATGGACTTGCTCAAGGTTAGGTTTCAACCGAACTTACTATTATTCCTTACTAAAAAAATGTCTCTTTATTACAGCATCCGTTCCTGAAACTGGCCCGTCCATTGGCCAGTCTGACGCCCTTGATTATGGCCGCCAAAGAGGCCACCAAGGGCAACTGATTGACAACTAAGAAGAAGCCGCTTATTTAACCATTACTAATGAATTTCTACTGCAGAAAACAGCAAGAACAACAGCAACAGCAACAACAACAATAGCAACAATAATAACAGTAATACATATTGAACAGATGATGAATTATTGAATTAATGATTATGATTACTATTATTAATTATTTATATAAACGTATTATATACACACACACATATTATATTATATATATTCTAACGAGACAAACAAACACAAAAAACTAAGAGAAACTGCATATAGAAACCGAGTGACACGCGTAGTTCAATTTACACAATTCGGTTTTCTGTCTTTATACAAACCTTGCAAGCAAAAACAGATCACATCATCGAAAAGCATGTTTCCGACATTATTTGTTATACCAAAACATAAATTGAAATTGAAATTTGTATTTTGTATAGACCCAAAATTTGTATCAAGCATTTTGAATGCTTATCCAAAGTGTAAGCTTAAAGGAAGATCATATAAAGAGGAGTACATAACAAAAACACGTACATTATAGTTGGCAAGATTTATACATATACATTACAATTGGTAACTTTTGCATTTAAACAAAACGAAAGAAAATATACTTACATATTTTTACAATGTATAAAGCCCTTTTAATTTCACTTATTTCCTCATTAAATTTCTATAAGAAAGCTTAAATAATATAAAGAATGTATGAGAGAGAGAGAGGATGAACGCTTGGAAACTTCGCTGTTACTAACCTAATATGACTTGGAGTATTATCGCTGATTTTAGTAAAAAGTTTCATTTAGTTTATGTAAACTGCTTTATGTAATAAAAGTACTATATTTTTTATATGATTTAAAATTTATTTGTTTGTTTTGGCTGCTTTTTAGTTGCTTCTTCTACTGCTGCTGTTGCTACTTCTTTAAGATATATTTCTGAAACCTAGTGGAATGATGAAACCCGCTCTATGCACTCAACCAAACGTCCTTTACTCCAACACACCAACAACTTCCACAACGCCCGCCCCTTTTCTCACCATTTTGTACGTCTGTGTATGTAGGATGTAAATCAAAAAGAAATTAACATTTATCTGTAATAGAATTTACTATTTAGATATGTAGAGACACAAACATATATAGAAACACACTGTATTTTTCAATTTACAACAACAATGCAATGTGGTTTGCACGACAAAAGGAACCAGAACAAGAACAAAACTGTAGCAATAAATTAAAATATGATATTTATAACGAGAGGGGCTATGGGAGAGCCACTCTACACTGTTCAATGAATTGGTTGGTAGAAGCCACTAAATATAACTAGAAAATAACTAATCCGTGTAAAGTTCGAAAGTGAACCATGAGAAAAGGGAAAGATAAATATATAAAACCAGTTACTTTGTGCCTAACCGAAACCGAATAATGAAATCAATAAGAGCAACAACAAGTAAATATTAAATACTAATACTAAACTAGAAGTTGTAGCGTAAAATAGTGAATCGAAATTGTAGAATATATAGAGAGCAAGAGAGCAGTTAACTAAAACACCAGCTAACATAGGAAAGAGTGCATGAAAATGGGTGTATGGTTTGTATATTGAGGATGCCATGATTACATTCTTATTTTAATTGGATTATTGAAAATTAATCATGCTCAATTTGTGCTTTTTTAAACCAAGTGTTCTACATGATTTAATTTAATTTTTTTTCATAAAATTACGTTTTCCATCCCCTTTCTCACAATTGTTTTCACCAAAAATGTATTTATTTTGCCTTTACTTTAAATTTCTTAATATATTATAAGGAACACTATAATTTTTATGTTAAGAACGAATAAATATTTTATGAATAAAACCAACCAGAGCAGAGCCTGCATGATGGATGGTATACCTGACCCTCATTCAAGGAGTAGAGATTAGTTGAGCCTATTAAGTTAACAGCGTTGTTTAAACACCAGAAAACCAGATATAACTTTATACAAATGAGAGGAAAAAGATTTGTTTACAACACTAAACTGAGGGCATTATTTTCGATATTAGTTCCTAATACACACAACAAACATTTTGCATACAAATCTGAACTATTCTATGAGACAGCAGTTAAGGCCAAAAGTTTCGCACTGTGGCAAACGAATGAAAATACGGAGATTATGGTGTTTGTATTTATTTTTAGTCATTAGGAATCTCGGCTAAAATGCAGAAAGAATGTGTATTAAACAATAACGGTAGCGATGAACGAACCGATACTGAATGGGAGAAATAAGTATATCTAGAAATAGAATTATGAAATTGCAGAAACGAAAATAAGAAACAAGATCAATATATATATACATATATATATATATATAGATGGGGAAAAACGCAACTCTAACATAAAGTATAATGATCAATAAATATTTATGAATGAAAAATGAGATTTCTTTAATTGTATTACTGTGTGTATTTTATTCATTTAAAATATTAGAAGCTACAGAACTTCGGCTTATAGAGTATTAATTTAATTGTTACGATTAAATTGAATAGAGTTGTTCTTTTGCAGCCAACAACTACTTGTTGCGACGCGTTGACTCAGAAGCTGTGGGTGGTGGCGGCGGGCCGCGTTTGTTGAGTTCCTCTAAAAATCCAAGCACAATGGTGCTTCGCTCCTCCTCCATATGATCCAGAACCAAGTAGCTGTAGACATATTTTAAATAGAATTGTCTTATTTCTTTACATTTCCTTAAAGAGTTTAAATCTCACCGCTTGTCGTTCTTGAGTATGTCCTGGATCTCCTTGAGATGGTTGGGATTTTCCTTGATGAGATCGCTGCTCTTGTGGTTTATGAATTTGCACTCCTGCAATAGCTCTCGGAGCGATGTCTTCGCCGTCATAGTCTTATCCTTGATGTAATCGCGGAATTCACGCTCGCCCTTGTCTGAATTATACTTGAGATAGCGAGGATCCTCCTTTATTAGCTTCTTGATCTCCTTCCAGGTGCTGGTCAGCTGAAGGGTGGCAATCTCGTCCAGCATTTCGCGGAACCGTTCACGCTTCTTCTTCATCAGATTGTCAATGTGCTCGTTGAATTTTCTATGAAAGTTTACCCATTAATTATTGAAAATATTAAATTCCTTAAGGTTTATTCTTACCGCTCGCGATCATCCCTATCGAGAGTTTCGATCAGCTCCCAGCGGTGATCTTTGCGGAGCTGCCGCTTCACCTCCTTCCATGTGAAGTCCGGTGTCCGTACCAGATCCGTTAGCAAGGCCGTGAAGTGGCCAATGCACTCTTCACGCATATGGTGCTCGCGCTCCTTGTCCCGATCCCTCAGATGGCCGGCTAAGGTTCGTTGCACCTCCTTCTCCCGCTCCCTAATACTCTGCTCGGCCCTCAGCTTTTTCTCGCGCTCCTTCT
Organism: Drosophila pectinifera; assembly: GCA_008042775.1. Lineage (NCBI taxonomy): Eukaryota > Metazoa > Arthropoda > Insecta > Diptera > Drosophilidae > Drosophila > Drosophila pectinifera. Next base: position 22,422 of record VNKC01001971.1, read on the forward strand.
GCTTCTGCTCAGCCTCGTTCTCCCGCTGGCGGGCCAGCTCGCTGTCGTCGCTGCCTGCGCGCTCTTCCCGATCGGAGTCCTCGCGGTGCTCGCCCTCCTCCTGCAAACGAAGAAACATTTATGTAATCATATTTTAATAGCTTTAAATTGTGTTTTACCAGGGAATCTCGTTTCCTGCTCTTCTCCGGCTTGACCTTGTCCTCTTTGTCCTTTTCCTTGGATGATTTACGCTCGCGGTCTTTGTCCCTCGAACGACTGCGACCGCGGTCTTTGCGAGCTTTGTCCTTTTCCTTCTCCTTGTCTTTATCCTTGTCCTTGTCCTTCTCCTTGTCCTTGTCCTTGTCCTTGTCCTTATCCTTGTCTTTATCCTTCTCCTTATCCTTGTCCCTATCCCTCCGATCGGACTTGCGTTCGCGATGCCGCTCTCGCTCCCTTTGTTCCCGCATCTCCCGCTCCTTCCGCTTCTCCTCCTTCATGATGTGCAGATAGTCCTCGAAGTACTCTTCCCGGTACACGGAGTCCACAGCTCGGTAGCGCGAGTCCGACTCCAGCTTCTTCTTGATGTCATACCACCTCGTGTGGCGCTCAATGTCGTGTCGTTCGCGCAGCATGTCCAGAAAGTCCTTGCGGATCTAAAGTGTGTGATATTGTGTGTGTAAAAGGAATATATATTGACATGAAAGCCATGCGGAAGAGAAGAGAAATGCAAGAAAGAAATCGAATTAGAAATCTGGCATTGATGCGACCTTCCCTTAACATTCTACGACTTAAGAAACGAACTTAGAGCTTACGGCTACGGTTTCTTAAACTACTAAGAACATAGTTACACGCTGTGTTTGGGGATCCTGCAAGAGAACGGGTTCGATTAGCGGTCAGATACGTAACTGAAACAGAACGTTGGATTAGCTAAGGCCCTGCTGGTTGAGAGAGGAGTGGATGTGCAGGGCAAACGGACTAAAATCGGAACCACAGGAACATGATGTGAGTTGAAGCCAGCATAAATCATAAGTTCTATTAAGACAATTGCTTCTGGTTGCAGTATATAAATGTGACACAGATATATGGGTAAGAAAAAGATATGGAGAGATCGGTTAGTAAAATAAACGAGTATGGGTGCTAGAAACAAGCGCTACTTGGGGGGATGTTGAGTGCTCAAACTATGCAAACGGACCAACACATAACCCACCTCCCCCTCTCTCATTCTCTTGATTGGCAGGCCTTTGGGGAATATATAAACTTCAGGGCAGGCCGAAGCGTACAATAAAATATTCAGTAAGATCTACAGTACATATATACGGTAAGGTGAGGTGAGCCTTCCAACGACATTGGGCCGCTGCCTGCGAGACCTGCTAGAGAAAAGATTGAGAGATTTTTGGTACAATAAACAATCTCTTTGATCTTTGGTCTATGCAGGCCCGATATATATATATATATATGTATATGGGCCGGGTTCGGTTCCTTGGGCTTGCCTCTGTCAGGTGACAGGTGAAACTGCTGAGTGTTCTTTTTATTATTTGTAAACAAAACGAAAATAGTGGGTTAATTAAAATTAAGTATTATTCATACTGTTTGCTCAGCGCCGCAGACACCTGCACACGAATTGCTGTCGCTCTGGATCGATCACTCTTCTTCTGTCTGTCTGTCTCCTGCTCCCCTCGGTGGCATCCATCCGAGAGCCCAAACGCGATCGCGATCATCAAACATCATCAATCATGATCTTCCAAATGCCAATTATGTACATCGTCACATCATCATCTTTCATCATCTTCATCACATCACATGGGGCGTAGGGCGGGAAGTGGAAATCACACCAACGATTATCAGGTAAAAACCTTTCGATAGTTTTGTTTTAATTGTTTTGTTAAATGATTTCTGATTGATTGATTTTTTTTTGTTATTTTCCAAATTTGTTTCTTATTGCAGAAAAACAAATTTTTAATGTTTGTTGCTTTTGTATGTAACTCAAGTAACTCACCACACAGATTGCAAGCGTGTGCGTGGTCAAGTCAAGATCAGTGGACGACGACGACGATGACGATGACAGACGGCGGGCGGGCGGTTGGACGTTGGTTGGAATTGATTGCTGAGGACGATGAGGTGGTACTTATACAGGTCGTGGTTGTCGATGCTGTTGCTGTTGTTGTGTATTTTGGTGTTTTGGGTGGTGCATTTGTGCTGTAACCTGTTAGCTAGTGGCTAAAGTATCGGTTGTGGGGTGGCAAACCACCGGGAACCCAACACGTTCGTTCAGGGGGATTCAGATTCGGTATCAGTTTCATTTTCAGTTTGGTTTGATTCAGTTTCGATTCACACGTTGTTTATGGTTTAAAAGTTAACAGAAAATCAATCACATTATGTAAATAAGTTTGCCATACAGGTTAAGTTATTAAATATAGTTTATAAAGATATAAGCATATATATGTTTAAACATCGAGATACGTAAGTAAGAGGTGATGGGATTGGGGTGTCAGCATGCCCTAGGCCTACCTGTTCTTTCTTCAGCAGCTTGTCCTCCTTTTCGCGACGTCGTACCTCCACGATGTACTCGTTAAAGAGACTCTCTCGTTCGCGCACCTTCTCGATGGCCCGGTATCGCTCGTCCTTTGCGTTCTTCTGGCTGAACTCCGAGAACGAAGATCTTAAAGGAATATCAAGGAATTATTATTATTATAAAAAAACTTTTCATATAAAACTGGCTTTTGAAAACCCTCAAAGGAATACTTACTTTCCATGCAACCTGACCTCCTCCATGAGGCTGCGGAAGTCGTCCCGCTTTTGCCGCATCTTGTTTCGCTTCTCCTTACGTTCCTCCTCGGCCCGATCCTTGACATACTTTTCAAATACCTGTTTCCGTTCCTTCGATGTCAATAGTAGATACCGTGGATCAAACACGATTTTGTGAAGCTCCTTCTCCCAAGTGCTGAATGCTGAAACGTCCTTCTCCCTAAGCATCTCCTTGAATTGGGTGACACGCATCTCTAGCGGCACCAGTGCGCGCTCCTTGGCCGCCCGCTGTTCCGCCTCCAGAGCGGCATCCTCGGCTCGCTTTGACTTCGAAACTGATTAACGAAAATTAACATAAAATATGTAGGGAAGCACTACCTTTAAATAACTGAAGGGTTTAAAACTGAGGGACTTACTCATTCGCACCCGCTTTGTGGGCACCTCTTCCACGCTGGACTCCGACTCTGAGCGTATCTTGATCACCTCGCGGTCATCATCATCCGTTTCCACTCGCTGCACATGTTGTTGCTGTTGCTGGGCTTGTGCCTGGGCCTGCGTCTGTTCCAGTGCCACCTCCTCGGTGGTTTTTTGATCCGCTTCGGCTGTTTTCTCCTGAGGCGTCTTTAACTGCTCGGGCCTCTCGTTCACCGCCTTGTCAACGTCCTCGCGATTCATTAGATCCTCGGGACGGTCCCAAACCGACGTTCTGGTCGAGGGATTGTAGAAGAAGACGCGGGCATCCCCAGTCCATACAACACACCAAGGTGTGCCAGCGATGGGGGTACTTGTCACAGGTCGACTCTTGTCCGTCTGCTTAGCCGTGGCAGCCGCCTTTTTCTGTTCCTCTTCCTTCTTTCGCTTCTCTTCCGCCGCCTTCTTGGCCTCCTTTTCCAGAGCAGCAGCCTGCGCCGCCTTGGTGTTCTCTGAATTTGCCTTCATTGCAGCGGCTGCTGCAGCAAAAGCAGCATGCGGATCAAATCCCGGTGGAGCTGTGCCCGGCGGCAGGTGCATCATCGGATTGGGCAGCAGATGAGGGGGCAGTCCGCTTGGAGCCGTTGCCACTGCGGGAGCCACCCCCGAGTGGGCGGCCATTCGAGCGGCCTCCATATCCCTAAGGGCTTGCGGCTTATCCCAGACGCTCTCGCCTCGTCCAGCATGAAAATAGTAGGGCCTGCCATCCGGGGCTCGGTGTTCCGACCACTCGGCTGCCCGAGCTATGACCGCCGGATCGATGACACCAGGCTTGATAATCAGCGTCTTAGCGGGCTTATCCTGTCCACCGGGCGGGCCGTGCATGTGCTGCTGTTGCTGCCAGGGTGGCATGCCCACACCCCAGGGTCCTCCGGCGGGAGCAGCTCCTCCTGGGAATCCGTAAGCGGGCGGAGGCATGCAAAACGGTGGCTGGCCGAATCCAGGAGGCGGCTGCATTCCCGGCGGCTGGAACATGGGCGGCGGCTGTTGACGCACATTGGGGGGCGGCTGGGAGAGCAGTGGCGCCGCTGCATTCGGCGGGGGCTGGCTCATCAAATGCGGTGGCGGTTGTGAGGTGAGATGGGAAACCGCTTGCACCTCTCCGGGAGCTTCCGTGCTCTTGGGCTCAGCCTTGGCAACCTGGGCAGGTCGCTTGGCCATCTCCTCCACCTCGGCCTGGGTCATGATCTTGACATTGGGTCCGTCGGGACGCGTCCAGGTGGTTTCCCTCGTGACCGCATGGTAGTAGTAGGAGCGATCATCCCCTGCCTTGGTCTCCACCCAGATTTCTGGAGGTCCAGCAATCACTCCATTCGCTCCAGATGGCGGCTGTTGCTGCTGCGGCTGCTGCTGGAGTGCCTGCTGTTGCTGCTGAAGCGCCTGCTGCTGGGCCGTGTGCTCCCCAATGGGTCGTCCACTGAATGCATTAAAGGGTTTGCTCCTGAAAATTGGTCAAGGTATGTCACTGTTTTTCGTTCAAACACTATTTACTCCTTGACTACGCACCACTGGACCTCGACAGGCTTTTCCTGGGCTATAGCAACGCCATTATTAGGGGCGGCCGCCTCCTGACCACCATCGCCACTGCCACTGCCATTTCCATTGCCATTGAGACTCACACCTGGCGGAGGCGATTGATTCGCCTCGGGTTTGCTATTCGGCGACTTGGCGAGTTCACTCTCCATGCTCTCGTCTATGCTCGCTTCCATTCCACTAGTTTTCACTCTTCGCTTTGCATTTGGAAAATTTTTCACTAAATTTTCTGCAATTTTCTGCCGCTAGAGATGTAAATAAAACCAAGATTGCTCTCGATAAATGTTGGGCTATCGAACGACAGCAAAATGGCAACCTAGACAGTGCTGCCAGACCGAAAAGAGAAGGGAAGTATATGGGAATATATAAGGGAATATATATGCTTAATTTTGATTAAATTGAGAAAAATTCAGCCCTAATAGATACGGGCCTACAATGCGGGGATATATAAAATTAGCTTCACCCCTCCCGGAACACATATAATGAGTCTGTTCCTCACCATCAATGTTTGACTCGCTCGTATTAATTATATTTTGTATCGTATTTAATTAATTTATTAATGTTACTGAAAGTGTTATAATGACAGCATATCTTGGGATCTGTAATATTGAGTTTAGTTTTAATTGGATCGCGAATAAATTGCAGTATATTCAGAAATGATGACTCTCAACCAGTAGCGTTAGGTCGAGCTAGTGCCCCCCAAGAAGTAAGTTGCGCTGCCTGGTCACACCGCGGATTAGTAAACACGTGCAGGACGGCTTGTTGCAATGGGCAAAACCCGGAAAGTAAAAACACGGACGCTCTCCGGCGTGAATACCTCGGCGGATCTGGAGAATGCTCTGGACATCGCGGCGGATGAGGAGACGACGGGATGCGGGCCCATCGAGGCCATCTGCGTGCACCTGCAGCGGCCGGATGTGGAGGACAAGCTGAATGGACTGCATTCCTTTGCGGTTTTGGCGCTCCGGAAGGAGAAGGTGCGCGAGATCTGCGACAGCGACCTGGTGCGGATAGCAGCGCCTATGCTGTGCGATAAGGAAGCTGCCCTCCGTGATGCAGCGGCCGGAGCCTTCCGGAATCTTTCCGTCTTCGGTTCGGAAGTGTGCGACTTCCTTGTGGATAACGACATATTGACGGCACTTCTGTCTCTGTTGCTGGACTACGATCTGACCAGGAATGGCTTCGACAGCGAAATCCTTTCGGACATCTTCCTGCAGGCGGTGCATCTGCTCCGCAATCTATGTGAGAGCTCGCCGACGGCCACGGAAGCCTTTAACCAGGCGAATCTCCTGCCTAGGCTGCTCTTGTGCCTGGATTACAGGAAGTTCGGCCTAGACATTGCCCTCGCAGTGGCCCAGCTGGTCCTTGTGGTGTCCGAGAACAACTCTAGCTCGTGGAACCTTCTAGCCAACGCTGGCATTCTGCCGGAGCTTCTCACTGTTCCGGCGGAGAGCCACGGACAGCTCTACCTTAACGCCTTGGCTGCTGGCATTCTGTGCAACGTGCCCGCCTGTTCGGCCGCCCACACTAAGGAGATCCTCACTAGTCTGGACCAACTGCTCACCATCGATACGCAGGCCCAACTGCTGGGCTGCAAATCAGAGATTCAGACTGCCAAGTCTAAGAACGAAGCCCCCGTTCTGGAGATATCTATGGAAACGGAGGAGCTCACTGAAGCTCAGAACGTTAATCAGCCCAAAGGGAATGAGAACGAAGCGGAGGCGACCCTGAATAACCTGGAGCACCTGCTGGACGCCCAACGTCTCGTGGCAGAAATCATCACAAACCTGGGCTCCAGCGACGACCAAAGCGAGTGGGGCTCGGACAGCAATTTATCGGAGACAGAGAGCGTGGCCGATTACGAGATGGAGGAGGATGCAGCGGACAGCGGAGCTGGGGGATTACCCGTCAATTTCTTAGAGACCATCAAAAAAAACCAAGTCATACAGAAGCTTTGGCTAAAAGCTCAGCCCTTGGATCCTTCTGTGGAGAAGCTGCTCGATCAGCAAGAGAGTATCCGCGAAAAGGTAGCCAAGATGCGTGTGTCCTACCTTATTTGTCTGCAGAATCTGTGCAATGTGCTGACTGCCGAGGATTTGGGTGGCTATAGTGACATCTACAACATGTGGATGAATCTGGGCCAGCAGGCCTTCAAGGGAACCGAGGACGCGGCTGTCATGGAGGCCATAACCTCACTGATGCGCTCCTCGCTGAGTTTACTCAAGTCACGGCGGGATCTCTTTGGCCAGATGACCGAGAACGATCTGAACATGATCATCGAGGGCGCCAGCAAGTGCACGGTGATGGACATTCGAGTCAACTGGAACCGGATGCTTGGCACTCTGGGTTCCCTGCTCTCAGAGCCACTTGTTAAGGCCATTGTGCTCTTCCTGCTGAATTCGTGTGCCCACGAGGAAGATCTGTGGGCCCTGTCCGAAGGACTGGACGCCCTTATGGACATATTCGCCGTGGACGACTGGCCCCAGATCATCGCTGAGCTGGAGATGTGCGACCGGGTCCAGGCTCTGGAAGAGCTATTCAAGTCCAAGTTGCGCCAACAGAAACGTGAGCTCAAGGAGCGAAAGGCGACTATTTATACAGTAAAAACAAATTTTTCACGCTTTGTTTCGTATCTAAGCAAGAACTGTAAACAATAAAATTAACTGACCGATAATAAGTATTGTCAAGATAAAACTGGAAACTATGCAGGGAAATTAGGTTATTTATTTTTGGTGCTTTGATCTCCTGAACTCTGGATAGGCGCTTTTTCTTTTCGCTAAATGCAGCGAGATAGTTTACAAAATCATAGCCATTGCCATATTTTAATGTTGGACTCCGAACTTTAATTTGGATGCCGATCCAAGACATTAATTGTCTTATATTTCTATTTATTCTTGTATTTTTCGCTGAAAATGCTTTATAGTTAGTATTTCGTTCAGTGTCTCCTACCTGAAACATTGAGATTTCACGGATTGAGGGCTTGACTACATAATTTTAAAAAATTCACGTTTAATATACCATGATCTCTGCTTGGAAAACGTTGGCCCTTGGCAGTCTCCTTTTTGTGGGATTTACCATCCACTTGGGTATAGCCCAAGACGCCAATTCAACAACAACAACAACAACAACCACCACTGGGGCACCGGATGCGGATAAGGCGACAACACCATCGGCAGGAGGTACGAATGAACCTACAGGAAATACGACTGGACCTGCAGCAAATGGAACTGCACCTACAGGAAATACTACTAGCAAAAATGTAGACTACTGTGATCCCTCGTTGTGTACGAAAGGTCTTAAGCATGTCGCTTGCAACGCTTCACTCGTGAGTAATAAATGTTTAACTTGCGTGAAAATGTATTTTCTTATTAATAACCAAGTGTTTTTATAAGATAGGATACCATTTCTAACATTTTGAAAAATGTGAATAATGAAATAAATTAAATAACAATTAGATTAACACGATAATTAAGCCATGGTCCGACCGTAGCCAATTTTAAAAGACCCTATAAGTTTGAACTGATTAACTTAAAAATATGTCAGTAATTTGCTTTATGCTTTTTAAATCAATTTGAACCGGCTTAGTAATACCCCCATTGAATTTCCCAAAGACACAAAATCTATTATTATAATTCTTACTTATTAATACCGTAATATTAAGCTTATTAAGCAATATGTTTTAACGTCTGCAAGGAATATCAACACAAATGTTCCCTGGACGCAGAGGTTATACAAGTAACTGACCGCCTGAAGGTTTTCATAACTCGGGAATTCAATGAGATGAGAAACAAGGCTGCTATGGGCGGATTCAATGGATTGGGTCCGGCTGCCCGCATGGGCACCCTAACTTGGGACTCGGAGCTCGCCCACCTGGCCGAGTACAATGTGCGGAAGTGTATCCTTGAACATGATAAGTGCCGGAACACCAAGACCCACAAGCACGTGGGTCAGCTTGTAGGTTATCGCGGCTTGAGAGGAAACATCCCGATTTTGGAGGACATCTTATCGGATATCGTTATAGCGTGGGAGGAGACGAGCTCTCATTCTTCGATGTTAGACGTAATAAAGAACAAGGATTTCATCGATAATCATATCGGGTAAGAGTGTCTTGTGATTTTATGTAACAGTTTTTCTCAAATATTTAAATTAAAATAATAAATTATTAACATTGTCACCAGGCCTAAGTACAACTATCTGCAGATGGTACTTGAGGACGCCAAACAATTGGGCTGCGCTATTCTGCACGAGATCCGCAACGGATGGTTCCAGACCTTCTTCACCTGCAACTTCGGCAATGCTCCTACTGTGGGTGCTCCCGTCTACGAGGTCAGCAATATGGCAGCCTCGTCCTGCAAGTCTGGTCCAAATAAGAAATATACCAATCTCTGCTCCGAGGCCGAGGACTACAGCCCACAGGAAGGCGCATCAGATGTAGTATCAAAAGGAAATGAAACATCTGACAACCCCACTCCAAATTTACAAAGGACATTACACAAGAAGCCTCCTCTAAAAAAAAATGATATAGGCATTCAACGAAGAAGTAGAATCCAACCTAGGGATGGAGATACGCCAGCAACAGGGAATGCCACGTCGATAACAACAGGGAATGCCACGTCGACAACAACAACAGCAGCAGGTGCATCTCCTGGAGAAGCAACAACAGCTGGAGAAGCATCAGCAGCTGGAGCTACAGGAGCAGCAGCCGAACAGACCACTCCTGCTGGCGCCGCGACAGGGAATGGAACAAAATTTTTTGATATAGTGGAACTCAATGAACCGCATTTAGACAAAGCAAAGCTAAAGAAAAAATTCGCTCAATTCGTGAAGCTAATAAAAAGGGCAAAGTTGAAGCGCTCAAAACAAAAGATCGTGGTCATAACCAGCAACCATGAGGTGATCGATAATACCCATCAGGCATCACAGTCGTATCTCAGTGATAATGGGTTCGTTGGGATGAGTCGCAGTGGAATAATGGCCAGAACCATGAGTCATAGCATCAGACGAATGGCGAGAAGCCCCCGTAGACGTAGGGCACGGACATCCTATAGCTCACCCAAATGGGTCGCTGTTGATTAAATTTCAAGAAATAACAGCCTTAAAATGTAACATTTCACATAAAATAAACAATTTAAATAAATATTATATTTAAATGTTCTTTTAGTTAGATGTATTTCCTTAGTGGAAATAAATATTTATTTGTTAACTATAATGGTCTAGGTACTAAGTCTTATTAAGCTGCATCGATCTCCAGATGGGGTTTATACGTTGGCAGCCCTCGCGCAAGTGGTTCAACATGGCTGCGACGCTTCCCTCAACCGGGGTGTCGGGACGTAGCATGCCGGCCCTCCGGCAGCCGGCGATATGTCGCCCATATCGCCACTTGGTCTTGAATAACTTATTACAGTGCTCGCACATCAGACTCTCTTCCTCCTCATCATCCTCTTCGCCACCGGAGCCGGCTTTATCCGGCCTTGCCGACAGCCTGTTGGGACTCGCCCACTTGGGCTCCGGCTTGATGAGCAGCTGCGTTTTGTTCTTTCGCTGCAGCTCCTCTTGGTGGTTGTAGCGAATATGGTTGAAAATCTTTGACGTACTGGTCTTAGTACGTTCGCAAAGCGTGCACTTGAGGTAGGAGCGATAAGGCAGATGCTTAAAGCAGTGCTTCTGCAGCTGCGATCGCCTGGTCGTCGGCTGCACCTCGCGGCACTGAAGGCACATGGCTTTGCGGCCCGGTTCCAGGATTTTAAAGCTGTTCTCAATGATGTGCTCGAAGTCGTGCTTCTTGAATACATGTGCCCGCCATTCGTCCATTGAGGCGATCTCCTTGCCGCACTTGGGGCACAAATACGAGATGAGCTTGGTCAGACCATTGGTAGAGACCTCCGTGTCGGAGTCCCGCGTGGGTGTTGTTGACAGGCGACGGCGCTTGTTCGCCTGTATCAATGTACCCGATGTGTTCATTTCCTTTCTCAGCTGGGCTACCTCCTCCTTGCCAAGTGCATCGATTTCTATTATAACCACTTCCTGATTTTCCTTTTGCGACTGAGTCCCTTGAGCTGCCTCCTCCTGCCTATTATCTTCTCTTTCTTTGGTGGGAGATTCTTTATCATCAAAGAACTCTTGGCACAGAGCATCCAAATCCGCCTCGTACTTGGGCACCTTCTTCTCTTCCTTGCGCAGAATGTCCTCGTAGGCATTAAGACACCTATCCAGATTTTGTTCGCTGACATTAGTGTTGATTGTCGTCTTGGTCGCAGCTGCTGGTGGTGAAGTTGTGGACTTCTCCATCTCCGCCAGCAAGTCAATGTCCATGAGTGCCTTTTGCAGGATATCCTTGCGTTTTTTGGTGACGACTAATTTCGGTCGTCCACGTGGCCGTCGTGCTACGGGCTTCTCCGCATTCCCTGGGTTTACAGGATTAGTGGCAGCGGCTGTTGGAGATTTCGGCTCTTGCTGCTGCTGCCGCTTCATTTGGCGCAGTTTGTTCTCGTACTTCTCGATCTCCCGCATGTGGGTGTCCATGAGGTGGACGTTCAGGGCCCTGCGCCTCGTGTACGCCATGCGGCAATGAACGCATCGGTAGGTTTCGCTGTGCTCTAGGTGCATGAAGTAGTGGTACTGGAGCAAGGCGATCGTGTTGTGGGCGTTCTCCACCCATTTGAAGCATAGCTGGCATTCGTGGAAGCGCTCGTCGATTTGGATGAAGTTGAAGTCCGAGTAGGTCTTCTTTAAGTAGTCATGTTTCTGTATTTAATGAAAATAGCTTATAAAAGCAGTATAGGGGATATTGGGGAGTTTTCTCCAACTTGCCGTATTCAAATGTTGACGCCACTCGGCCTGTGTGCGAAAGGCTTTGCCGCATTCCGGACATATATAGACCATGTGCGCCTCCAGGCGTGCATTCAGGCGGCTCTGCTCATCCGTTAAAGACACATTCTTCGCCATTTTTGAACAAAACTTAACAAAAGTCAGAAATATAAACAATTTAAAGCGAATTACTTTGTTATCGATTTGAGATGAGCGATAAGCGATACAACTTGAACGATTAACGGCAGCTATGTGTGTTATCGTCGAACAGCACATCGCTACCAGACTTTCCTGTGCCCGCGACTTGGTTAACTTGGAAAATATCTTAAAATAACGTGTAGTAAACCATTTTAAATTAGTATTACGCTAAATAGTTAGGAAAGATTTGACATGTCTTCCGCAGCCAAGTCGGCGGTAGGTCGCAGCTCTCTCGGTTTTACCGGCATCGCTTCATTTCAGCCCTTGACTTGGTTTTCTTTTCGCAGCCAAGCGCTGCCAGCGGGAGCTCCACGTCTGCAGCTGCTGCCGCCGCAGCTGCCGCCTCAGCCTCAGCCGCTGCATCGTCCTCCAACGTGCAGGAGTTCAAGATCCGGGTACCCAAGATGCGCAAGAAGCACCACGTGATGCGGTTCAACGCCACCCTTAATGTGGATTTCGCCCAGTGGCGTAATGTGAAACTGGAGCGGGAGAACAATATGAAGGAGTTCCGGGGCATGGACGAGGATCAGCCCAAGTTCGGCGCCGGATCCGAGTACAATCGGGATCAGCGCGAGGAGGCTCGACGCAAGAAGTTTGGCATTATTGCGAGGAAATACCGCCCGGAGGCGCAGCCTTGGATCCTGAAAGTCGGCGGCAAGACAGGCAAGAAGTTCAAGGGCATCCGGGAGGGCGGCGTTGGCGAGAATGCCGCCTTTTACGTATTCACCCATGCTCCGGACGGAGCCATCGAAGCATATCCCCTGAACGAGTGGTACAACTTCCAGCCCATTCAGCGGTACAAGTCCCTGTCGGCGGAGGAGGCAGAGCAGGAATTCGGGCGGCGCAAGAAAGTGATGAACTACTTCTCGCTCATGTTGCGGAAGCGCCTGCGCGGCGATGAGGAGGAGGAACAGGATCCGGAGGAGGCAAAACTTCTAAAGGCGGCCACCAAGAAGTCCAAAGAGCTGAAGATCACCGACATGGACGAATGGATTGACTCCGAGGATGAATCCGACTCAGAGGACGAGGAGGATAAGAAAAAGAAGGAGCAGGAGGACAGCGATGACGGCAAGGCTAAGGGCAAGGGTAAAAAAGGAGCGGACAAGAAAAAGAAGAAGCGTGACGTGGATGACGAGGCCTTCGAGGAGTCGGATGATGGCGACGAGGAGGGCAGGGAAATGGACTACGATACTAGCTCCAGCGAAGAGTATGTAAAACTAATACTTAACTCTCCTAAACAAATAGCTTTATTTGTATCTCTCTTCTTTAGCGAACCGGATCCAGAGGCCAAGGTGGACAAAGACATGAAGAGCGTGGCCGAGGAGGATGCGCTACGAAAGCTGCTCACCTCCGATGAGGAGGAAGAAGACGAGAAGAAGTCCGATGAGTCGGAAAAGGAAGACGGCGATGGCGAGAAGAAAAAGAAGGAGAAGGGCAAGGACGAGGCTGCCAAGGACAAAAATAAGAAGAAGAAACCCGCCAAGGATGACAAGAAAGGCAAGTCGAACGGCAGTGGCGACTCCACAGACACAGACTTCAGCTCCGACAGCACGGACTCCGAGGACGATCTCAGCAATGGCCCGCCCAAAAAAAAGCCCGCCTCCAAGGACAAAGACAAGGAAAAGGAGAAAGACAAGGAGAGCGCCGCTGCCAGCAGTAAGGCTTCCACCAGCAGCAGCAGCAATGTCAATAAATCGCGATCGGCCACGCCGACCCTCTCGACGGACGCCAGCAAACGCAAGATGAACAGCCTGCCCAGCGATCTCACCGGCTCGGACACCAGCAACAGCCCCACCAGCACACCGGCGAAGAGGCCCAAGAACGAAATCAGCAACTCGCTGCCCACCTCCTTTACCGGCGCCAAAGTGGAGTGAGTATAGCGTAACCAGCGCTCTCCTCTGATCTTCCCTTTTAACCTTTTTACTTGCTATTTGCAGGGACTACGGCATTACCGAGGAGGCAGTGCGTCGATATCTCAAGCGCAAACCTCTGACCGCCACAGAGCTGCTCACCAAGTTCAAGAACAAGAAGACTGGCGTCTCGAGCGACCGTTTGGTTGAGACCATGACGAAAATCCTTAAGAAGATCAATCCCGTCAAGCATACCATCCAGGGGAAAATGTATCTCTGGATAAAGTAGTCGGTGCAGACATGTGATTTAAATAATTTTATAATCCAAAATGCATTATTGTTCCGCAAAGTGAAATATATACATACACAGAAAGCTATTGAAATCATGTTATAATCGCTATCGTTTCTTAGCCACTTGGGAAATATATTTAGCTAATTTAATGACTGATAAAATTTATTATAAGCTATCGCGACTTTTTTACCTTAAGCTTATTTCTACTGATATAAGGAAGTCAAACCAAATTCATTCTTTTGATAGCCACAGTATCGCTAACGGGCATTTCGAGATTTTTCAAAAACAGCTGTTACTTTAGGACTAGTGGTGTGGTGAACGGAATCACACATCGATAAGCTGAAAAATACCAAAACAATTAAGTAGTTCCCTGATGAACAAATAATTGCCTATAAATTTTTAAAAACACAACTTTTCCACAGAAAAAAATCATAATTTCGACCAAAATTCAAATTGCAAACTGAAGCCCTAATCTCACCATGAAGTGAAAACATCGATATATTGCAATTTCCAAAATTATAAAATAGATGTATCTCATTTTCTAGATCATTCCGATTCAATCCACCTTTCGGAGAGTTGATATCCTTCTCAATTGGCTAAATGGCTTGGATTGTCTGTGTGTGCCGGTAATTTGAAGAATCGAGGAAGGAAAATACTAAAAAAGAATTGATAGTATCGATACTGCAATCGATTGTCTTTCAGCTCTGGTTTGTTCAGCTCTAACGTTCGGGTGGATGTAAATTGTAATATCCCAATAATTAGCAAGTGAGCCAAAAAGAGGTTGTTTTCCACTTATCGCGACGTCTGTCATGCCCAGGGGGTGATAATACAGAGATTTCGTTGATTACCGACACGGAGCCAAGACATCTCCGCCTGCCGGAGCAGGTCAAAACAAAGTAAAACGCAATACCACTGCGATGGCGACGAGTGGGGAAGCGAGCGAGTGTTGAAAAAAAAAGGGATTGGATATATAGGAATCGGCCAGAAAGGGAACAAAAGTACCTGCCAAGAGCATCGCGCGAACCATCAGCATGTAAGTTTACAGTGAGTGTACGTGAAAAATAGTTGGGAAAACACAGGAAATCGCTCTCAGCTGCTGCCTTGTTGTTGTGTTAATTAAACGCATACATAGAAGATGGCAGAGGCACCCACTTGCATACACACATACACATGTCCCAGCAGATACGCCTGAAAAAAGCATAACAAAAGCGAATTTACGAAATTGAAGTACATTAACTTCTAGCTACTGCTCTCAATTGGGCGGCGCTTTATTCGTTTATCCTTTGGCGCGTTTCACCTGTTACCCGCGGGTCGTTTTCAACATATTTATATGTTCATATGTACATATGTATGTATATATATTCTAGCAAAAAGAAAACCTTGAATAATCCCTCCCCCCTTTCGTGCCTTGTAAAGTTCAAGGTGTGCATGTGCGTGTGTGTGGGCGGGTGGGAGCTGCGTGTGTGTAATGTGTAATCTGATATATCGACGCCCTCGAAACAAAGCAAATTAATACAAAATTTGAGCAGATATATTGAAGGGCTCTTTTTGAAAGACATCAATGCGCCAGGATAATACAAATAATAAATGTAAAGTTAAAATAGCCGAGAGAGACTATCAATTTCAAAGTGTGTAATCGGTCCTTGGAAAATTGGCCTGAAGATGACTAAATGTGTATAGAAAACCTTAATAGAGTTTGCTTTTTTATCCGAGTGATTTATTAGACTTCTCTTCGATTCTTCCTGGCAAAAAACCTAGCCTATTTTAGCTGTAAATACCACAGTTAATTGTTAATTATAGCCACGATTTGCCGAAGGTATTATTATTTTGCAAAAATCTAGGGCACACCTATAAGCTCCTGAATAGAACTTGTCTCTAGGGCCAAAGCTAAACTCTTATCTCTTAACAACAAACAAATCATAAATGATTTCTGATTAATTGCCAACTAAACAAAAAAGGAATTGGGAATCGATTTCTATGATTGATGTAATAAATAAACAATTATTTACTGACTTAAAAATCTATTAACTAAATCGAATTCTTAATGTAGAGTTAAAACTAGTCTAAGAAACTGATAGATGATGAAAGCCGACATCGAATTTATAGTGAGAGTTGGAATAAGGAAATAAACCTGGGATGTATCAGAATCTTAACTAAAACCTTTCCTTTTATTGCTCACTTAAAATCCCCTAAAATTTGAAGGATATTCACCTAATTCGGTGATCCGCTGGTGAAATTCCTCCGCCACCCATGGATTGCAATTCTATCTGAACGCACGCGCCTCTCAGATTGAATTTCGCATCGGAGTATTTAGACCTGTGGGCCGTCCGTCCGTCGGCCTCCTCCCCATTTTATTGTTTGCCCATCCAATAAAAACAAAGTCACGTTCTCATTAAAGTCGCTGGCTGCTCCGCTTGTCTATCGATGTGCTAATGCCTGCCTAGTGACTTTTTTTTCTTTGTTGGCCTGTGAATTTAATACACATTTTTGTGGCATATTTGCACACCGCACCGCACCACAGGGGGTGTGGGTGTGTATCGAACAGGTTAGCAGATTTATCAAGTTCTCATAAATCAAACTTTTCACGTTTCTTTCGCTCTCATCTGCTGGGATCATCTGCTTTCTAGTGACTATTATTTAGCTCTGGGTTTCTAGCTCTTATCAGCTCGTGACTCATCTGGTTGGAGCCGGCAAGCTGAGTTCGCCCTACATATGCTTTGAAGTGATTACAGCCTCTGCCCCCAGCGATCTCGGTCAGAATCGGATCGCATTTTAGTTGAACGATAAAATCAATTGATTTGCAAATTGAGCCCAATCATTGACAGGCAGCCAAATGCGTTGATTGTTTTTGCTGCTTGCATAAACATCAAATGCAATATTACTTTCAAGAAACCGGACTGACTGACCGTTGTTGCTGTGTCAACACACAAAACAGCTGTTCGTCTGACATGTCTGAAGAAAAGTAGAATTTTGCCGAATCGACCGCAACAATAAAAACCACAGACCTCCTGCACAGTCAGCACACTTGGTCGTAAAATTTATAAAGCAGCGATCACAAGCCGTTTATCTTATCAGCTGGCTGAGCTGTTTGTTTGCTGCTGAAGCGCGAAGCCGAGCCGAATATAACACATCACAGGTTGCCTTCGCGCCGGATCCTCATTTACCATGGCGGGCAGGTTAATAGCACCACCAGTATCAAGTTTGTTGGGGTATTCATTATTGTTTGTTTACTAAATGAACAATTGAGTGAACAACAGAATGAGCAACTGCCCAGTTGAAAAGCTGAAATTTAAGCAATTAAGCTAAGTGAATATATTGCTCACTCATTTGAAAGTGGCCAACACTAGTAATTATTTCTTCTTAATCACGAATATTCAAATAAGTCATGTTATATCTTAATAGCTACCTAATCCGACTAAATGGGAAAATGTAGTTTAGAAATATACAAAAATTTAACGGGAACAAGTTGGAAAATATTCCTGTATCTCTCTGTATCATCTTTATAATACCTATTCACTCAGTATGGTCTTGGTATTTCCATAAATCTAAGCTAAGGAACGTCCTAGGAATCAAAAATGTTACCTAAATGTGCCATTATTTAGAGCACTTACTTACTTTTCCCTTTCTATTTTGCAGTCCCAAGGCTGAAACGCACTCAATCGCTGGCGGTGGCACACAGATGAGACATGCCAATAGTGCGGATGGTAGAAACACATCGCAGAAGCACTGGACACAGCGGACTAGAAGAATAACAGTATAAAGGAAGACCCGATTGCCGGCAGAAGTCGTGTCGTCCTGGGTGGCAGTATGTCCAGGAGGAGTTGCCACATAATTACCCTGCTGGGCTTGTGCCTGGTCTGTCATGAGGCGGCAGTGGCTAGGGGTCATGTGCTGGTCTATCGACGAATCACAAGTCAGGCAAGTTTTGGGTTAAGTCGTTTAAAGTATATGTACCTAAATTAACAATACTCGGATGTGGTTTACTTACAGTTGATTGAGGAATTCAATGACCTGCCAGCACAATTTGGTCCCAGACTGCCATCAAATGGTCTCAAGGTGTATGTGGTTCCCGCCAAGCGCCCATATTTTGGTTGTGATAATCTGGACTGGCCGCCGCATGTGATTTATCCACCTAGTGCCAAGTTTGTGGCACTGGTATCGCGGTAAGTACTAGACACTATATCTTAGCTCCTTTTTATGACTAAGACGTTTATATTTTTCAGCGGCGGCAATTGCACTTTTGAGCGCAAGGTGCGAGTGGCCCAGAACTCCAGCTATTCTGCTGTGATTGTCTACAATAATGAAGGCGATGACTTGGGTATGGGCGAACGGGCTTAGCTAGCTAAAATTATAATATATAGACTTTAACTTTACAGAGCAAATGTCCGCCGATAACAAAACGGGCATCAGAATACCCTCCGTTTTTGTTGGCCACACGACGGGCAAGGTGTTGGCCACATACAACACGCCCGAGGTGGTGCTAGTCATCAACGATGAGCTGCCCTTTAACATCAACACCCAGCTGATATTGCCGTTCTCCATACTTATTGGCCTGTGCTTCATCATTATGGTGAGCGCGATCCCTTGATCTATTCGTTCTTGTTCTGAACGTCTTTGTTGTCAGGTTATCTACATGATCTACAAGTGCATCCGCGAGCAGCGTCGCTTGCGGCGCCATCGACTACCCAAGAGCATGCTGAAGAAGCTGCCGGTGCTGCGCTATACCAAGAACAATGCAAACAATAAGTACGATACCTGCGTTATCTGTCTGGAGGACTTTGTCGAGGACGATAAGCTGCGGGTGCTGCCGTGCTCGCATCGTAAGTGTATGAATCTTTAATATGATCCCATCTCATCTCTATTATTGCTTCCAGCATACCACACACACTGCATCGACCCCTGGCTCACCGAAAATCGTCGCGTCTGTCCCATTTGCAAGCGCAAGGTTTTTACGAAGGGCGAAGCGCGTGCAAGTCGGAGTCGACAGCCTTCTTTGGATAATGTCACCGATACGGACGACGACACTACGCCACTGTTGCAGCAGCAACAATCGAACGGCAGGCAGGGAGTCCAAGTGAGCTCCGCCTCCTCCGCTGCTGGAGCTGCTGGTGGGAGTAGCTCGAGTGTGTCAGCGGCGGCTACTGCGGCCGGAACAACGCGACACGGCACGTTCCGGCGGGGGGACGCTGGTCGGAACCCTTTCGAGGAGTCCCAGAGCTCGGACGACGAGATCGGTGCGTTTAATGGGGAATTGCATTCATTAAATACCTAACACCTAACACTTAATTCACAGCCCTGCTGGACTCTGCCGTGCGTCCGGCCCACGAACGCATCAATCCCTTTGATCGTGCACCCAACTTGCCGGCCCACCTAGCAGAGCAGTTGGGTGAAAGACGTCCCACGATGTGGTCGCGCTTTAACTTTGGGTAAATATAATTGAGATGTAACCACAGATGTCCACAGAGATTAAGATTATTACTCTCCTTCAGCTCATTCTTCCGACGCCAGCCGACTACGATAAGTGTGGCGGCGCCGCCCTATCTGGAGCAAGTGGAGTCCGGTACGATGGGTGCCATGGGCCTGCCGGCGACGGGGACAATTGCTGTGGCCATGCCCGCATCGAACAACATCCTCAATCCGAATTTAAGCGGCTCCTTCAAGGACGACGAAGATATGCCACCGCATCGCTCGATCTACGAACCGATAGCAATCAGTACGCCTGCCACGGAGACAACGGGGGTCGTTGATGACTCGGCGTTCCTGCAAACGCCCACGCAGGGCGGCATAGGCGTGGCCGCTCTGCCGCACAGCGCCTCCGATCGGCAATTTCTCATATAAGGGGCGAGTGTTAGTTCGCCGCCAGTCCTTAGCCTGTAGGTTGTCTGTCGATGATCCTCGATCCAAGAACCTGGAATGCAGTTTTTCGATTGGATTTATGCTATCTATGCTGTGGCTGCCAGCTGCTTTGTTTTAAACAATTAACTAATGTTTATTATTAATATTAATAAATATGTAGCCAAACCCTGTGTTGGACTGTGCGCTGCTGCTGTCCCACTTCCAGGACATCATCCTCCCGCAAAACCCAAACACTGACACAGACGCAGACACAAAACGTAAACACAAAACACACACGATGTCATTATATGCGTATACAAATTGTGATTTATTTTATATACATTTTACAATTAACCCAATCGGCTTACTAGAGAATCAGCCCCCGCCAGCGAAACACCCAACCAAAAAAGTCAAGGAAACAAAGTTAGAAAACGATAAAAAAAAACCAATTACCACATTTAAGATTCAATTGTTTACCTGATTCGGATTAATCACTGTTTTTTGTTTAATAATTCAGACACTAATCAACAGAACACATGCAACACGTTCACAGAGCCAGATTAGTCTCGTGTTACCCAAGTGGAGATTTTAATTCGGCTATTTTCGAGGGACAAGTTAAGAAACTAAAAAAAACAGATTGAAATTAATTTAAACGATTAAATGATTATTGTGGCATTGGCCTGTATATTGTACATTATTCTCGATTTAACTATTTTTAAGTTAACTATTTATAGCATACGAAACTGCGATCCAATGTTACCTTCTTGATTTTCGACCCCCATGTTTTGAGAGCAGAAAGAACTTTCCCAAAAAATACGATCAAATTGTATTTCAAGTCAATGTCATCGTTGCCACACACACTCCACTAAAAGTAGAAAACTTAAGCGCTAGTTTGTGATTGTTTTTCCCAAAAAAAAAGAAGAAAAAATAAAACAAAGAAAACTTCTTATAAAAAAAGCAACTGAAAAAACTGTTCACGAAACAAAAACGAAATCAATTAGGGCATAGATGCAGATATATTTAGAAATGCTGTGGCAGTGTAATCTAAATTTAATTTACATTCAACAAAATAAACGTAATGGATATAAACTAAGCAACTGCGTTTTACTTAACCAAAATAACAAAAAACATATGTTTTGTGATGAATAAAGTCCCCTTTAAAATTATTTTGTTATTTTCTTTTAGAGGTAAAATCTGATTTCATTTGGAGAAAGATATATGGTAAATTAAAATGGAGACTTAACAATCGCTATCGGTAAATAACGAAAATATCATTAATTTAATTTAAAATAATACAAAATCAAGGTAATGTTTTTTTTTACAGTTTCGGTTTAAGTTAATTTAATTATATATGGTATTATGCATGTCAATGAATTGGAGTTAGTATTTATATATACATTTTTAAATAAAATATAAAATTATTGAGCTGTTTCTCAAGGAAAGAGAAAGAAGAAAAAGAAGAGGGGCCATTGATCAGTATTCTAAGTGTTTACCGCTTCGTGCCAGCTAGAACACGTTGTGAATTATAGTGCAAGGCATTGCATTAAGAATTTCAATGATTCAGTTTTTTTAAAAGGGAAGAGGAAGAAAGAGGTTATATTATTAATTCTCTAAGAAAATGATTAAACTCTATAATATATCAAGGAAGGAAAATTTATATTTCAAGAAGGATAAGATAACCGCTGTTTAGCTGTTTCTTTTAGATCAATGACTTGCTACCTGTAGTCCACAGGAACTTTTTTCTATTGATAAAATAAGTAAATTGTATTAATTTCCCCACACCTAGAGCAGCTATAAATGAATAAAACAACTCGAATTTGGATTCTTGTTTGTCATAGATATATATATTTGTTTTCAACTTTAATTGCTGTCGCTCCGCTAGGATTTATTTTTGATCTAAGCTGGGAAAGACGGCAGCTGTTCGAACTAGCCTACGCGACTTGTGTAAATTGGTATATATCTATAATTAGATGTATTTTAGGCCACCATTTGAAAGTTGCTTCATTTTTTTAGGCAAACGTTACGTACGTACAATGTGGTTGGTTGTGCAAAATAAATACACGGTAAATCGGGGATTTATACAAACTTTCATTTTATATATAATTTCAATAGTTTTTCTTTATGTAGTAATGTAAATATTTTATATAGGTTAATGCATACACATATGATGTATGCTCAAATATACGTAGTTGAGTAATGCACGGAGACATGTCAGCATTTTCAAGTTATTATTACATACGAAGTTTAAATCAATTTTGCTAAATTTGATGCGAGATTGTGTGTGATGATTGATTGAATGTTTTGTACAGTTTCTCGAGAGTGTATGGATAATTGATACAATTTCAGTTAAAAATATAATAATTGATGTAATCGTTATTATCGATTGATAAGCTATATATACAAAGTATGCACTTTAGAACTTAAGCTAACTAAAGAAAGTACGAACTACTCGTTAAATGAGATGGAGGCAGAGTTATTCACTTGACCACCAGCGATTGCTTGAGATGCCGCACAAGCCCAGATCCAATATCCTGTACATCCGGCCATTGTCGTATCACAAAGATGACGAAACATATCGACAGAAATGTGGTGAGAACGCGAACCCTACAAAAAACGAAATAAATATATTAATATCACTCGAAATATCATTTAAGACCCATATTCAATACCTTGTTTTGAGAAACGGCATTATAATGCCAGCGGCGGTGGCCACCAGCAGTAGTACCACTTGCAATATCGTTAATACCACATTGATGAGTTTCACAACCAAGGCCCGTGCATTGGAATTATCAATGCCCTCGACGGTGACATATTGTTGCTGCGACATGTGCTCCATTTTCGATATCTGTGCGGCGAGTAAGTAAGCTCCGGTTAGATTTTGTTTGCAAGGGGTTAGGGTGTGGGTGTTGCGCCTCCAACTTACCCTCGTTTGACAGTTCTCAAGCACTTCGTTGACGTCACGTAGTCTTTCATCGCTTTGGTATTGTACTTTCTCCTCCATGTCGGCAATCGTTTGCTTCAGATTCTCAATTTCATTCTGTTGGAGGAATAAAGAGAGGCGGCAAGGCATGAGCATCGCACGAATGTCGGGCAAACTGCCAAAGCGTCAGCTCAGCGTCAGCGCCAGCCAAGTGAACTACGAACTACGAACCTGATGTAATTCCGTCAAGTCATTGATTTGCTCCTCGAGTCCCTCGGCACGATATCGTTCACTCTCGAGTGTGGCGGTCAGATTGTTGAATTCCTTTTGGCCCGTCTAGCGGAAAATAGAACACGAAAGGATTAGACTTCCCCAGGAATATAAGTATACGCATATACATACCTCCAGTCGTTCGATGCGCTCCTTGAGCTTCTCGTTCTCGGCCTTTCGCTCGGCCAGCTCGGTCAGCAATGTCTTGAGCACTATGTGATATTGGCTGGCACCCGACTGGCTTTTGCCAGAACTGTCAAGAAAAACATCAAACATGATTATCAAATATGATAAACCTCTTTAAATGTCCTTTATTTGACAATGAAAGCTCTCTTGAACTTACCCGGCCGGTATACTTTCGCTGGTCACGCTGCTGCATTCGCTGTTGTCACTGTTGAATTTCCCTGTGCCGCTACCCGCACCGCCGGTGTTATTATTATTGTTCTGACCGCCGCCGCCCGAACCTGTCGATGTGCCCGCACCGGGCAACTGCTGCAGTCGCTCATTGCCGGCCAGAACATCGGCATTGGCATTCGCCTGCATGCCCTGCAGCTCGGCGTCGCTCATCTGATTGATGTTGTCGGCGCTGCCAAACTTGTTCTTGATAAGGTGGGCAAACTCGCGCGGCTTGGACATCACCGAACCGGAGAAGCCAGTGATGCCGTCACGAATGTTGCCACCGACATTGCGCAGTCCTTGGCCCACATCCCGCAGCACCTCACGCGGCTGGCGGTGCTGGCTCTTCGTCTGGAACTGATGATTCTGCAGGTCCTTGGCCCGTTTCGTGTAGTTGTCCAGTTTCTTTTGCAGCTGCGAGATGTTGTGCGCACTCTTCTGGTTCTTCTTCTCGAAGACAGCCTGTAAATTGAATAAAGATTATGTTCTATGTTCTGAGGACTGCTTATAGGGGAGGACCCACCTTGATGCGCTGCAGCTGCTGTTTGTCGGCACTGGCTGCCAGCTTCAGATACTCATTGACATTATCTGGAATAAGAGAACGTTAGATTCATTTTCTGTGTGGTTTTATCAGGAGTAGCTAGCCAATACTCACCATCTCTGGCAGTTTGCTCCTGACGTATGGACTCCTTGGTGCATTGGATCTTGGTGTTCAATCGGTCGATGGCCTGGACACTGGAGCTGCGTTCGTGGCAGCGGCGGTGCACCTTCTTGCTGCTGTCAAACTCATCGGAGACAAAGGACGAATAGTAGTCCTCGTTGCCAGACAACCGTGAGTCCTCTAGCCCGCTGCCGGTGCCCGCACTACCGCCGCCACCACCACCGCCTCCACCGCCACCGCCGCCTCCGCCTTGATTTGGACCCAGGAAATCCGTCATATCGTTGATGCCAACGAGACCGCTGTAGGCCAGCAGGCCGCCCTGATCGGAGCCATGGGTGCGTCTCTGGCGCTCGCGACTGCGCCGCCGATGGGTGGGACTGTGGCTGCGGAAGCCACGAGTCACCACCCCGCCGCTGCCCAAACTGCCGGTCACCGTGTTGCCGCCGCTGTAGACAGCCGCCTGTGCAGCTGCCACTGTGCTGGATGAGGCTGAGGAATTGCTGTTGGTGTTCGCGGAGGCTGTTCCGGATCCGGAAGTGCCGCCTGCTCCAGTTGTTGCCGAAGCTGTTGCTGCGCCTGCTGATCCCGCACCTCCAGCGGATGTGGCCGTCGCTCCGCCCGCCGCTGCTGCTGCTGTCTGAGTGGCTGCCGCTGCCTCGCTGGCACGCTCCCGGGACACTGGCGAATTGTGGCGCATAGAAAAGTACGTGATGTTGGGGTTATTCTCTGGGTCAACTCAGCGGTTTCTCTGTTCTTAAATTCAGTTTGTCGGGAGGCGCAGAGTTGGGTTAGCTCCAAAATATAATGCTTAGCGTGTGGAGGAGAGTGTGCTGTGTATGAGATGCTGATGGAATGCGTTCTTTTTTAGTACGTACTTATATTAAATTATAATGAGTATATTTTATTTAGTTAGCTTCGTTTGCCATGGGGTGCAGTGTTACAGAGGAAATAAAGTCAGTGTGATGATTGTGAAATAATGTTACACTGTTTAGAAGTTCTTCTTGGCCCTAATTCAAAGTTTGTTTTAGCTTGATGCCTTTAAGTTGACTAATAATTCGAAAAAACAGAGAAATACTTTTAAGAAGTAGGGTATTACTTGGAAAAATTGGGTATGCCATGATAAGGATATTTTTGAAATTTAATTTAAACCGCTGTTATTGGTTATTATGTTATTAATCAAGAAAGCAAGAAACATTAAGCAATTTTAAAATATTGAAAATATTATATTAGTAATTATTTATTAATATTAATAAATTATTTTGGCATACATACAATTTAATATGTTTTTTATTTGTCAAAATTAAGGCATTCGTTGTTCCTAGTTAGCTTTTAAGGTCTTTGGAATTCTTTGTTAATTTCTGGCATGCATTTTTTTGTATAACATACTTAAACGAAGAATTTTTTAAGCCAGCGTTGTTGATTTTTTTTTAGTTTTTCTTTTTAAATAAATTTCCAAGAGGCGTTTTTAGCAGCTCGAAAAAAGTGTTGCCTGCGCTTAGGCGCCGTATGTTGTGTATGCTTTCTTTGTGTGTGTGAGTTGAGTGAGTTATTTGACGTTTTTTTGATTGACAGCTAGACAGCACAGGCTGTGAGTGAAGCAGGAATAGAGAGAGAGAGTCAGGGAGACAGAGAGACAGGAGAAGCGGTGGCAGGCGTTTTAATAGCGTTTAAAATCGCGTGTATTTCTGGCTGTGAATAGAAACAAACATAAGCAACGACAAGTTTCATGTGGAGCAGTGTGTGAATGTATGTGTGAGGCGAGTACAGACATATGTGCAAGTGCGTGTAACAAACTATGCAAATAAATTAAAAAATAAACCTTTCTTTAAATAGATACCTACATTTATAAATGACTCTGTTTGGGTTTGTTTTGAGTTGCAAGAGTGGCTAGTAGTTAGGCGGTGCTAACATTCAACGGTTACAAAGCTAAACGAGGGAAAAATAAATAAAAGAGATAAACGAAAACATATAAAATGAGAAGTCACAAAAAACAGATAACAAATGTTAACAAAGCAGACTTTAATGGAAACCAGATAAAAACCAAAAGGCACTCAAAAGTAGGCTATGCTATTTTCAAACTGAATTAATTCATGGCATATTTGTAAGCTCGTTGATGCCGAGAACTCGCAGAAATAGTGCAAACCGAACGGGGGGGATAAAAGTCGGTCGTAAAGGGGGTGGCTTGATGGGCGGGTTTTGCGGCTTCTGGGAGGATGACTCATCACAACAACATCCATCGTCTGGCGGGGTTGGAATTTAATGGGAAACATGAATTGAGAGCATGGTGAGAGTGGCAGGGAAAAGCTTGAGGATGGAAAATCTAGGCTTTATTTTCTGTTCATTTTTAGCAACAATTTATTGTATGATCTGAACACCATTGCCATTCCTGTGATCTTAAATCCTTAACCAGCAAAATATTGTTTTGAAAATGAAATGTCAAGCTTGTAAAGTATTTCAATGTCCCAAGTTATACATATTATATATAATTTATACTTCAAGGAATGCTCTAATAGGTTTTAAACTCTTGTTTAAATTGGTAAGCCTCTTTAAGCCTCTAATTCTATTTTACCATTCCTTAATCTATTCTTCCTGGTTTTCTAAGTGATTACCTATGTATTTATACCTATAACTAAGTTTATTTTAATTCATTCTAAATTTTCCAGAAGTTCATCATACTTTGATCTATGCTTGAACCGAATTTTGAGCCTTTTTTTTTACATATTATTAACAATAATATCTATCTAATAATACCTCTTTTGCTTTTTCCCGATTTTCTAAGTGATTAACTTTGTTTTTATACCTATAACTTATTACAATGATCCAGAAGTTCATTATATTTAGATCTAAATATTTCCCCTATAAATTGCCAATATTTATAATCTACTACAGCACACTTCAAAGAGTTTATGTACAAGAGTAGCTAATACTATAGAAGTGCTCATCAATTTAGTTCCTCCTACATCGCTGAAAACTAGTTAATAGCGGAAGCACAAATTGAATGAGACGCCCACTGATAAGACATCATTCCCTAGCCAAATCGTGCTCCGCCAGATTGACACCAGCCCCGGCGGCGATAAGCGGCAGGAAGCCCGAGCTTTAACCCAAGCCAATCAATCCAATTAGGCTAGCTAGCCTATAGCTGCAGCTAAGGAAGGATAGGGATAGTGACTTTTAGGAGGAGCACTGGGATTAGGATTACTAGTCGGTGGAGGAGGAGAGCTAATAATCATAATTGGTAATTACTTTGCTCGGTGCTTCGACTGGCGGATGGAGAGCGACTGGCGCGCAGATTGGAGCTGGAACCGCGGGACGGGCGCAGGGGCTGCAGCGTTAGGAGATCCCGATTCTGGTTCGGATTGTGGGCCGCATTAGGCATGGAGTCCATTATTGCCGACTGCCATTCAGTAAACACGATCTTGCCGCTGGCTGCAAGTAAACAAGAAACGAGAGACGTAGCATTTAAGATTTATTTTCAAGCATTTTTCTAGGCTATGGGAGAATGCAAAGTCTAAAGGTGAATCAACTGTCCGCCAGCTGATAATCCCCGCATAAACCGATTATATTTCATATATATACAAGTGCGAACGAAACTGGAGCACACGGAATAAACAAGTATAATAAATTATAAGCATTCCTAGCCTTGTTTTAGAGGAAGCAAAATATTCTTTGTTGGCAGATGGAAACCATCTTGGAAGTAAATTCGAATGGCCAAAAATAGTGACATCACTGACACACTTCAAGTGCTTCGTTGGCGACCTCCTATATGTATACAATCTATATGTGTTCCTAGCCAGATATGGTAGCAATTTGGTGGAGATAATGCCTTTAGATTCCTATATACCCGCCATAGCTACCAAGTGACTGTTGCGGCGAACCATATACAGATTGATTAAAAGCGTAGAACTCAAGTGCCATGGGCAGCATGACAATGATGTGGGATCGCTGGATCGTTCCCCATAGAGGGTGGAATGGAGGCATCATCATCACCATCGCAGGCTGGCACACAATGATAACAATTGTTTACTTAACTTGATTATAAACATTTATACATATGAGCCTTTCTGTTTGTTTCGCTGCCAGCACACCCAATTGAGTTATTAATAAACAAAGCCAGCCCTCAGTCGCACCTCTATTTTGTTGTGTTTTTTTCACTGGGGAAAAGGGGGAGGGAGCACATGTTCAGGTTCTCAACTTGTTAAATAAGAATTATCAAGGAAACTTCCAAGCTGCTCTATTTGTTTATGTTCAACACCTTAGGGCTTAGGGTCTGACAAGCAACTTATCGTAGGGACTTTACTGTGATCAGACTCCAAGGCGTTTTAAGAGTTGATTTGAAAGAAACTACTTTTCTTTTTAATTATATAAGGGATTATATTATATTAAAATATTCAGCTGGTGTTACATATTATTATGGGGTACCCCTATGAAGTATATATATCCCCTAAACACATTTCATTTGTAATTCGTTCATTTCTACCTCACTTCACATATTATCTATAAAAAAGGTTCAAGAAAAACTCATCCAACTAACTTTTCCTGGCACAACAGAACCTCAAATCATTAAGATTGTTTACCAATTACCATTTAAAGTTTAGTGCAATATATGTACACATCAATGCAATGACCTTTAAATGTTTACTTTGGCCAAGAAATTTATAACGCCAGTAGACTGAAAGCATTTTCAAAGCCAACGAATTTTTCTTATTTTAAGATCCAAAATATTTTGTTGCTTATTTTCATAGTTCTCGGTCAGACATAATCCTTGATAGCTGGCACTCCTGCCAGAAATAAAATGCCCCTATAGTTAATCCCCCAACCAAGCCCGATGAAATGTCTTGAATGCCACTACACATCAATGTAGGCTTCTTCCAAGTGAGTCGCTTAATCTTTGCCTTCTTTTGTCGCCCTGGCTGGCCGCCTTTCCAGATCGCAATCAGCTTTGATGGAGGCCACCCTCACACCTGCCCCGGAGACCTACCTCATTGTTACTTCACTTGAACCAGTTGAGAATCCACAGGCAGCACTTTTCCACTCTCGTATGGCTTTTCACCCACTCTCTCTCAGCGCACCTTACACTTTTCGGGTAATTTTCCGTTTGGTAAATCCCTTTAAGCTCATGCCCCTCCACCACACACTCTCGGGCTTGTTCAGACATTTTTACGGTCTATCATTTTGGATTGTAAGCCCTCGGGCGAGCCGTGGTGGCTACATGGCTATTTTTAAGCATATGCTTTTACCACTTTTCTAAAATACCTTAAAGCTTGAAAGTACTCAATAGGTAAAAGGGAGCTGGTCTTATATAATAGATTACTAGATTTGGTATCAAGGTTTTCCGAGATGTTTCGTACTTTAACTTTAATTTGAAGACATTTTTATGTATCACTCTCATTAAAAGAAACTAGCATCAGAGCTTAACAACTTAGTTAATATTATAAAAGAGTCTTATATGATTTTAAGCATTATTAAACATTAATTTACCCCTTTATTTCTTGGGCATCACTGCCCTTTGGAATGGGAGAGAGTGCAAAAAAAGAAAGATAAATTGGGGAACGTATAACGAGAGATAAAGATGGACTTTATACTCAGTCCGTTGCGCTTTCAACCCAAATGCTCATCTGCACTTGACTGCGCCGCACAGCTGATGGGCGGAGCGGTAGGGGCTCTGGTAGTCGGTAGAGGCCAGGGACAGGAAGGGAGGTGCCCCCCCCCAGCTGCGACGTTTTGCTGTGTGAATCAAGCATAATCATTTTTCTTTGTGCCCCTTTCTTCTGTCGGTTTGCTTGTGAATTTTAATCAACGTATTTTGTAACCTTCTTCAGTTTTTCGTGCTTTGTTATTCCCGCGGCTCTTTCGCTTTCTGCGTTATTTTTATTGTTGTTGTTCGTCTGCTGACTGATGTTTAAACAGAAGACAAAACAGAAACAAAATAATAATAAGCGCATTGAAATTATATATCAAGCGAAGCGAAGGAAAGGCCAAGGCGAACAGGGAACACCCTTTCCCTTTTGGTAAATAGATAAAGGGAAAGGAAAGTACTTTAAAATAACTCAATAATAACTTTATATTATGAATACATTTGTAGGTTTTTATAACCCTTACTTAGCGAATAACTACATTTTACAGCATTTTGATCTAAATTAAAAGCCCTTTTTCTATGCAATGCATAGAAATATTTGATAATAAAAATATTTACAGTGCAATTTAGATTTAAGTAGACAGTAATTTACGTTGTTACGACAAATCTTATCAACAACCTTTCAGCACAAAAACAAATTTGTGGCCATTGCACATTGAGAAAT
This sequence comes from Drosophila pectinifera, assembly GCA_008042775.1. Classification (NCBI taxonomy): domain Eukaryota; kingdom Metazoa; phylum Arthropoda; class Insecta; order Diptera; family Drosophilidae; genus Drosophila; species Drosophila pectinifera. Next base: position 52,678 of record VNKC01001971.1, read on the forward strand.
TGTTCAGGGTCATTGCACCCGCGAGTCATGACTGTGGCACGGGTTAAACTCGTGCCGTCTCCGACTTGTAGACAAAGATTGCAGCTTAGAATTCTGGACAAGTCGCAGTTCTTGCGATAAGAAAGAGCTGATGCACCGATGTTTATTGCTCTATGTGGTAGTCACCGATTATTTCGGTTATCAGTCAAGTGCAAACGCACTCGGTAGGTCGAGCAATGGGAAGCGGTTCAAATCGGGCGGAACTTCCGCATTCCATATCACTTAGTAAGGAACTGAAAGGAGATGGGACCAAATAATGAGTGAGCAAAGTCTGCATATAAGGCTTGACCACATTAGAGTCACATATGAGAATATATATAGTATATATATGATTAATTAATTTATATCAAAGCTTAATTGTTTAAAATGTGATATAATGTTGTCCATAAGCTTATATGACGTCATTTCATTTTATTTAAATATTAAACAGTGAAAAAATATTCCCCATAACGAGAACCTTTTTAATAATTCGAAACTGTTAAGTAACTCGGTAAAATGGGGGAAAAACACCTGACAATATATAAGCAAAGCTGTTAACAAAACAGCTCAAAGCAGTTAAGCTGTTAAGCCTTTTTAGTGTTAATGCACTTTTCACTTAAAAATAAATAGGTTTTTCCTGAAAGGTGTTTTGCATTTTTGTTTTCATGATAATAACAAGTCCAAAGTAATATTTAATATAATGATATAATGTATTATTTTATGAGAAGCATGACATCTTCATTCTACATTCTCCATTCTCCACTTCATATTCTTCATTCTTCATTCTTCATTCGTCACCCTTCACTCTTTAATCTTCATTCTTCATTCTTCATTCTTCATTCTTCATTCTTCATTCTTCATTCTTGACTCTTCATTCTTCAGTTTTCATTCCTCATTGTTCATTGTTCATTGTTCACTCTTCATTTTGCGTCTTTCATTGTTCACTCTTCATTCTGCATTCTCCATTCGTCATTCTCAAGTTATTTTCAGTCTGAAAAATATATAAATATTGTCTCAGTCTTACGCTTTATTGTTTGTTCCGCCCGCAAACATGCATATTTACAAACTTAGAAATGCAGATTCAATTATGCTAAGGCATTTTCCTAATGACTCTGGCACTGAGAGGCACATGTCTAATGGGCATCCCGCCCAGCCACCGCATGTGCGGCATCTTGGCAGGCACAGCAGCTGCTGCTTATCGTTAGTGAAGGTCACAACGCCTGGATTATAAATATAAGGAACCGCATTAAATTATAAGTCCGTCGTGTGCACACAGACAACGAGTCAGCCAGTCAGCCAGTCAACAAGTAATTACACGACCGACTCTGGGTCTCGTTTGCATTTAAACCCCAGAACCAAGCCAAAGAGTACTGCTAGTAATTCCATCATAAGACGGAATGTTGTTGAAATGCTTTTTATAGACTTTGGTCCACATTTCTGCCATCTAAACCAATGTGGTAGTCAGTAGACAGTACTCAGTAGCCAGTACCCTACTGTCTGGAGTAATTTGAATTCAAAATGACATCATGAAGCGCCCCTAATTCCAATTAGACTACGCTCATTTGTTCCCACAGTTCAAGACGATTTAAGCTAGGAAATTTAGCGGAAAACTTGTTCAAGGTTTCTACGATTCTACTAGTTTATATGAGTCACTTTTGTTTATACCCAGTTCGAATTTGTTCATACTGAAATCCATTTTAAACATCTTACTTATGACTTTTGCTTCCTTAACGCGGCGTACATTTTCTGCCTGAATGTCACACTTTTTCTCTGCGGCTTATGTAAGAGCCGATTCCAACCGACAGTATCATAAATGTTGGCCAGGTCAGGGCATGTATATCTAAAGTATACAGTATACAAACAACCATTGAACTTGCCATGAAGAACTGCAAAGTTTGCTCAACCAAAACCCGTAAAAGGCGAGTGGAAAGGAGGCCAAAGAAAACAATAACAAGGGCTTAAACTTTTGACTGTTGGCCCATTACCTCAGCATTTAACAAGACGCAATGTTGTTGTCAATGTATTTTTTATAGATGTTACTGATTGCTGTTCCTGTTGTTGTTTCAGCATTTTGCGTGGTGTTTTATTATTGCAGGTGTTTAAATAGCCATTCGCGAGACAAGCCAAAGTAAAGTAAAGTGTGGCCTGCCGGCCAGGCACTCTTTTTTATTGGGGCTGACGACTTTGTTCTCATTTGCTGCCAGAAACAAAAGTGGTGTGGCTGAAAAGGGGGAGCTGGCTAAAAGGGAGGTGTGAAAGAGTGTAAACGGCGGGGCGAGAGCACCTGGCAGGTGTCATGAGCCAGCCGTGATTCACCCTGCACATGAAGACCAAGATAATATATTTTGGTTAACTTTCCTATACTCTTTTACACTCTTTATCATAAACAAAGCAAGACTTGGCATTTCCGCTTAGAAAACTTACTTAACCTATTTCTTAAAAAGTCAAAGCATTACTCAAGAAATTTTTGTGATTTATAGTTTCAGTAAAAAAACAATTATGAAGTATAATTAACAACTATTCTTAGACAAAGCTAGTGTCAACTTAGTTAGAAATTCCAACTGCAAAGCAAGTAGTAAATGCACCCAACTTAACCTTTCCATATAACCTACGATCCCAAAACCAATATGCTTTCTGGCAGAGCAACAATATAAACCAAAAAACTTGCGCAACATTGCGACGTTTTATTTTTATTTTCGCTTTAGATAAGCGCACTTGGAACTGTCATAATCGACAGCCCCCGCCGCAGTCGCAACCGCAGAAAAAGTCGATAGAAAAATAAAGAAATGCTTTTGTTATTTGCAATAAGCTTATTATCGCTTGCCAATGGATCCCCAGTAGATCTATTTTCAAGCTGCCACCCAATATCATAGCCATATGGCAATTGTATTTTAATTACAAACCTTAATTTATCAATCAATCAGCCCCTGGCGACATTGTTGTGTAAGTCGGAAAAGTAAGAGGGGAAATTTCTTTCACTATCTGGCATAATGAGTGGGTTACACGATTTCAAATTGAAGGCAAATTGTTCAGATAACGATATAGAAAAAAGGAAAAGAAAAACGTTTTTCATTAGCTACCTCTTACCCAGACCTTAGCATGTTGCTTATGAACAAGGCTTTCGTGTTCAAGACTTTAACATGTTGCGAGAAATAATTAGCAAGCATTTCAGGTAGAACTCTTCCAGTGATTCAGCATCGTAAAATATAAGAGATAAAATTTGATTTATGGTCAACCACCCGCTCTCTAATGAAACCAAAACAACGCCCGAAAATACAAAAGTGGTTTTGCGTTTTCCCAGTAACTCAGGCAGAGTTCAACGTGAGAGATAGCGCCAGGTAAACGGAAAGATTTTAAAGATTTTAGGATCATTGTGAAATGCGAAAAATACTAGTAAAAAAAAAAGAAAAAGATTATTTCAGGTAGCTAAAGGTAGTCCGCCTGCTAATGATACTCTAGAATCTGGAGTATCCCAAGTAGTTTGTTTAAAAACACAAAAAATATGTGTATAGCTTTAAAACCATTTATAAAAATGGTTATTAATTATGTTGCATAAAGAGCACTCTGTTGCATATATTATGCCTTCTAGAAAGACCTAATCTTTCTCTCTAAAAATCTTATTACCAAGCCAACATATATATATATATATAGCTTTAAAGGCAACTTCCACGGCTTGCTAGTTAGCATTTTAAATGCCACAAGACGCTGCAAAAAGTTCCACTCCATAAATGAACGTGACTCGTTAATTTCCCACTCATATTTCCTGATTTCTACCTAGCCCACACATGTTTTTCTTTGCCAAATAGAAGTTATTTAGCGCTACGAGCTTTTCGCAGTACGGCTAGCCATCAATTGACCGCGCTTAGGTCTTATCTAATGTCCACAAGAAGCCCACACACCTGACATTAATCGGCCCTCAGGTGTTGGCTAAACCCACAACCATCCAATAGGGGCCACATCGAGTGTGTAAGTATAAGAATTTGATTAACAGTCTTATTAATCAGAGGGCAGCAACTGAGGGAAACCTGATATCTTTATTTGTGTCGAGATACACACACGTAATCGCGTTCATAGAGTGAGTGTCTCGGTATGACTCCCAACACCTTGTCATTTATGTCTTAACAACAAGAATATATTTACAGGCCAAACAACAACGTTTCCTGTAAAATAGGAAACAAATGCATTTTTTGTGAGTCATTAATAGAGGGTATCAAATATGGTATTACACTATTGTATACAAATTTTGTATTATTGTAGAACTGATAACTAAGCTATATACGTTATGTTTGCTTTACCTATTAAGTCATTAATACTAGGAAACTAGTGTTTTATTCTTAGTGAATATTTTCTCTAAGAAAGCAGGCATTTTTTAATAACTAAGCAAACATTTTAAAGAAAACCCCTATTGATTTTATAAGCCCCTAAACCTCAAATGTGTGCCTGTACAAAATATCAGTAGAAAATATTATCTTTATTGGTGGCCGATCGATTGTCAATTAGTTTTCTTGCCTAGTCATTATAAAGATTAATTTTCAAATGTCACTGCAAAGAGAAATCTCCTTTGTTTTTTTTCTTAAAGGGAAATACTAGGTATTTTCCAATCGATTCTCATGTTACTTTCCTCTCCCAGTTTTGTTTTCCTCTGCGGTTTTTGTGGTGCGGAAAAGGTTTTCAGTTAGCAGCGAGTAGTCAGCCAGGCAATTACCTTTATGACAGTTATCTAATGCTTACTGGCAACAACTCTCCACTTTTTCCCCTTCCCTCCTCCAGTGCTCTCTCTTCCGCAGCGGCTGGCCATTAACGCAATTGGTTTGTGCCACTTTCTTTGAGATACACTCGCAGCATGAGTCCAGCATGTGGGGCCACCGTGATGCTGCGCTGAAACTTGGCAGATACTTCTAGTTGGCCTGCTGCTGTCGCCGCTGATGTTTCGGCCATAACTCATGACACATTGGAAACTATTTTATGGCTTGTTTCCACACAAACCGGCAGCTGTGGGTGCTCGTTTTTTAATACTTAATTTTTCTACATTTTTCTTGTTATTAACTCAAAGCTTATCGAACTTTTAAAGCCTTGACCTCGCCTGCAGGTGAAGGTTTTTGTGTGTCGGAAGATTGAAAAGTTCTTGAACTGGCATTAGCCTGAATTTAGAGAAAAATTTGCTTGGCTACAACGCTATTTCATATTTCATTTTAATTTTATATTTATTTTACCTTTAGATTCCAAATAAGAAATATACATTTAATTTGGTTTCTCCCCAACCAATTATTTAATCTATTCAAAGTCAATCGCCGAGTTAATCAATCCATTTTGGTATTACTCATTACACAATATCCAGCTAAGTAATAAAATATACACAAATAATTGTTTGCGCATTAACTAATTGCTCAAAACCCGGTGATAAACTGTTGGGAAATTATGCATATAATTATTTTATAATATACTGCGGCCGCGCCTTAGAGCGTATTGTTTCGTCATTTCATTTTGGGCGAAGCGCGTTAATTGACATTTGCTGTGCGGGTCAATAACATTTTCGATGGCAACCAAAGTTGGGAAAACGAAAGAGGAGCTGGCCCAGAGAGGTTGAGTTGGGTTCGGACATCAATTTTATGGTGTCATGGCATTTATCAAACGAGGCACACTCCGGAGCTGAACTTTAAGCCGGGTGTGTGTACCTCAAGAAATCCGAAACAGTTACTGATAAACCTTTATTTTTCGCTTGTGGCCTTAAAGGTGATTCATAATTTCTTGGAAGACTTTAAATGATATATATGCATGCATATAAGTTGAATTTAAGTTTAAGAAGCTAAGACATTTCTTTGAGGTATAAAAAAAATAATATTCTCTGATATTTGAAGCATTAAAAGCACTCACCTTAAGAGTTTATTTCTACAATTAATCTGCTTTTTGTAAAAAATATTTAAATGTTTACCTTAACCTGTTTGGGCAATGACTTTGCATTCCGACTACTTTCAAAAGCCCTTTTGTATTGTTTATTGAGTGGAATTCACTTATAAGCCAGGGATATTTTAAGTAGATTCATTTATATTCGCAACACAATAAAAGCTGCATATTTTTCTTTAAAAACTTGTTAGTCAATTGATGTTTTTTCTACACAATTCGTTATTGTCATTTTGAGTCAGCTGTTTCGGCCAATTTCCTGAGTATTGGCCAACGAGTCGGGGAACAGATGCTAAAATGATTATCACATTGAATTTATTCTACGAAATCGGTGACAATTCTATGTCCGCCTCTTGTTAGATAAATAAGATTTAATTCTAGGTGAGCGGTGTGCTCGCGCCTTCCTAGAATCTTTGTGTCTCAGCCATTTTCTATATAAATAAACCCGAAAATCATTCAATTTCCCCATCGGCCAGCTCTTCTTACACGTGTTTATAGCTTCATTGGGCTCTGTCACAGACCTGGCGCTGATGTCGAACAGCTTGTTCAGCTGTTGTTGTTATTACTCATCGAAATCATCGGACAAAGATCAACCTGCTTAACATTTTTACACCGAATGTTCAATGAATTGACCGGCGGGCAGACGCCGCAAAAAGCAGTCGCTGATCGCATGACTAAAATGCAAATACGACAAAATAAATAAAGTAAATATAAACAAATGGAACGCTGCGAGTGTCGTGCTTGAAATATTAAGCTCATGAAAACCGAGAAAACCGGAAAGGAAAATACAAAGCACGCTTGCTAACTTGGCATGTACTATACACAACACACATAAGTATAAATTTATGCTTAATTTGGTCTTTGTTTTGGGTGTGGGTAAGAGTGAAGTCCAAGCCCAAGCCCAGGCCAAGGTGGAGGGGCAACACAAAGTAAAAACATGTTTTTTGCGAGCTCAACGGTTGGAAGGAGCCAGCGGCACACAGAACACTGCCTGAGGTGGGGTGTTCCGTCAGAAGCAATCCACTTCGCCGGCCCCCGAGCCCCCAAATCGGAATGATTCATTTACGACGGCCGCTGACGTTGATCGCATTCGGTTGATGAATTTAAATTGTTCTCAACTAAATGTGTACACGTTAAACAAAAAGCAGGGGGTATTACAAAAGGCCTCAGCAGACAAAATCAGGTTCGAAACCATCCATTCAACTTTATTTCCCTACGGTCTAGCATGGGAGTTATTGAGGGAAGAGCTTAGTTGTATCTAAACTTCAATAAATAATATATAACATAATATTATAAATAACATATTTATAGCTTAGAATCTAAGCTCAGAATAATAATATTTTGCAGAATGATCCCTACTAGATACAAAATGTTATATATAAAATATTTCAGTTATCAGGAACAAATTCAAAGCAATTTTTCAAAAAATTCTAGGCCATTTGATACTTTACTTCCTTGTCAAAATAAACATTTTCTTTATTGCGTACCTGTCAATATACATTGAAGTAATATTAGTATAAAAGCCGCTCTTTTATGTATAATGCCGCCTTTGTCATCATCTTCCATATTAAACAACTTTCCATTATCCAAAAGCCGCTGACATTTCCCAACCCATTGTGTCGTCGCCCTGTGTCTTCCTGTTGTTTTTTTCCCATGTGTTGCACATATCAAAAATTAAATTATTGATTGACAAGTGTCCTCAACCCTTTCCTTTGCCCACAGGCAAAAAGGTGAAAGTGAAAACGGCTGCCTCTATTGTTGTTCATCTCTTTTTGTTTGTGCAAAACAATTTAACAATTTATGTGTAAATTTTCGCAGCGGAAGTTGTTGAAACTTATTTGTGCGGGGCCGTCAGAGCGGCAACAAAAACTAATACTGCGCTATAGTTGAGCTTATAAGGTCAGTGTCATACTTGGTCATCTCGTCGAGCATATTTCTAACCAGCAGATGAGTCACCGCATAAACGAGATACAGATACAGTAGACAGATACTTTCATTCATAGCAAAACACACACCGGTAGGCATCACTTTCCCTAGAAGTTCGCAGTAGAACAAAGAAAGCTTTAAATGGCATTTGTTTACTAGCTATATCTTATTCGTGGTTGACTCATTCTGAGGAGCACTCCTCCGCACAAAATACCTATTTAGATCATAATACCTAAGCTTGAATATCTAGGACTTGATGAATAAACAAACCACAAAATTCCAAGCCTCGTCTAACCGAAGCTCTAATTATAGGTATTTAATATTAATTTCCATGCCTGACATCATCAGCCATAATCAAATTCTACCTTGGCTACTGAACCCTAATCTAAAAAAGAAATTCCTCTTTTATAGGACTCACTCCCGCGCTTATTTCTGCGTATTTAGCTCAGCATTCCTTTGAAAAGTCAACGTTTATTATGGCTGCAGGCATTGTGTTAAATAAAGAAATGGAAAGAAAGAAGTTAGCATCCTTTTATCAGTCAATTATGATTAATAAACGCAATCAGAGAGATTAGCTGGTAAGTGGGAAAGAAATTCGCAGACAAATCTAATCAAGGTTTATTGCTACATATAGTAAGAGTAACAAGTACTTAAAAAAGAAATACAAGGTAGTAACAACATGATTATTGCTTTTTAAAAGTAGAAAATGCGATTACTTTGGATGGTCTTAGGGGGTTCCTTAGGGGTTATTCCATAGTCGTGGCTATAGAAAATATTCCTTTATCTGCGATGAACTAACTTTGTCTAAAAATGTAATTAAATAACAGAAACAGAATGTCTTTAAAATATTTAATGCTGAATTCTAGTTAGTTTCTTTATTAATGATGTTACCTAATAATGTTACCTCTTTTAAGTAAGCATTCTTTATGGGGTATTATATTATGGTCTTTTAACGACCTGTATAAGTATGTGCTTGCTCTTGTTTGGGGTTATCTAGGGTGAAATTTAAATTATTGACTAAGCGAAAAGGGCTAATCAGTCAGAAAGCATAGCCCCAACAAGCAAAAAGTGGAATATTTTGTGTTGGGTGCGTCCCCTCGCTTGTTGCTAGGACAAAAGCCATTCAAAGAGCCGGCTCCGCACGTGGCTCTCCTCTCTTACTTGGCTCTCTCTTTTGGGCACACGCCCAAAACAACAGAAATAAGTGAGAATAAACAGAAAGAAATAACGTGGGGAAAACAAAAACACATCGAATGGGTTCGCGAGAAGTTCAAGAACAAAATAAAACCCAACGCGAATTTTTCCTCTGCTTTTATTGGGTTTTTGCGGCTGAAACGCTTGAAACGAACTTAATTAAATATGCAAATAATTTGCGTGCTTTCGTGGTGGTTTCTTTTTAATGCTCTGATTATATTGCATAATGCACGATATTCGGAGATTAATGCGAATTGGGAACTGGGACTCGGTCACATCCGAAACTCATTTATTTATCGGCGGTGGAAACTTCATTTCAAATTCGATTGCGACCAAGGTTGTGAGAAAGCAGAAAAGGTTAAAAAGAAAATGAGAAAGCAAATTAATGTGGAAAATTAATGATTGAAAGCGAATGGATCAATCATCCTGGAATGGGTATTGAAAATTGATAAACACCCGTATCCGCATGAGGGTAAATTGTAATTAAAGCCAGTAGAGATCATGGGGGAATCATTTATTTCCTCGAGACGAGGCACAGGGCGTATTGTCTTCTTTTTGTGTAAAATTACGTCTTCCATTGTTTTCAGGAAATATGTATATGATATTATCTTTGCCTAAGGTTAAAATTAAATTAATAAAAATAAATTTCAACTTTTAAATGTGACGTATAGTAATGGTAGTACTTTCCTTAAAATTAATATTTGTGTACACATATTTTTAGCATGAATAGCCTTCACTTTAATAGAACTTTGTTAACAACTAACTAAGTACAAGTCAACAAAGCCCTAGAGAGCCCTAAATTACCATTTAAAATGTATATTTTGTATAGTAAGTTCTTCAGAATCAAGCCTGCCTTAATGTGGTTCAAATGCATTGATTTTAACCACCTATAATTATAAATTTCAAAGTAATTTTAAATCACTTTCACCCACCGAATGAAAACCAATTGAATTCCACAAAAAATTGTATAAATTAAGCATTTGTTATGCCCATTAAACCAGCAGAGATATAATAGCAATCATTAACATTTATAAAACAAATAAATGGTCGTGATTTTCCCTCGATTTTTCTCCACACATGTGTTTTGGCTATTTTGAAATGCCCCCCTCTGCCTCCTCTGAGCCAACAATCTCTGGCCAACTTAGGAATGCGTTAATCTGCTCTCTTATAATCCATCTCCCACCCAGCACCACCCACCTGCTCGTTGACGTCATCATCACCGGCTGATGTCTAGGTCTTCGCACTCTGTCCGGGCTCTCAGAATTCCTGGCTAACATATATTCAGAGATTGCCAGTGTGTGGGCCAAGTGTTTGTGGCGCCGTTGGCAACAAAGTGCCGGAGAAATGGCGTTCCCTGCTCAACGCCCATTTCCAAACGAAAATTATACAAATTATATACATTTCGGGCTATAGAATTTTCCAATCAACTATGTGTTACATATATAAGTATATGTCTGCGCCCAGAGCCTCATAAATTAATTCATCAGTTGTCACAGACCAGGAGGGACTATTTGGTGGGCAAGAAAAAATGCGAGAGAGAAGGTTGATCTGCTCACGAAATTAAATAAATAATATAAACACTGCCCCAAAAATAGCTGGCAAGCAAACAGTGCGAGCGAGAAGGCTACACATAAAAAAATGAAATACTAAAAGTCAATCTAATATGTGTTTGTGGGTCAATGTGATTTATTTAAAGATCGAATTTGAAGTATTAATAAGTTTGCTGATAAACTTAACTTCCATCAGGTTTAGATTATAACAAATCAAGCAGAGAAAGGTTTAAAACTCTTGAATATCATATGCTAATTAAACAGTATTAAAAAAAAAGTTATAATTAATTATTTAAAACATAAAAAGACTCCAGATCAAGTCGAAAGTATAAAATATAAATCCAAGGGAGACTTTATGTCATAAACTCACTAAGATTTTGTATCAGGCATTGGATTGGATACACAGTAGCTTCCTCATCAGTATTTTCTCTCTACGCATTATTTCTTTCTGTGTAGAAATAGCCTCACTAAATATGACGATTCTTTTCAGTCCGCTTTCATTTATCATTCCCGTTTGAATTTAATTCAATTGCAGACGAAACCGTGTTGTTGTAGGATCAGCCGTGCCTGTCTCCGAGCAACAACAAAAGCGAGAAGAGATAACAATAATAATAAACAGGAAGAAGAGGCTATCAAAGGCAAGGCACAAACTTGCTTTAGATCTCACAGAAGAAATGTGCAGCTAAGTGAATTGAACAAGACTTGCCTCGGCAAGCAATATATTATTTTGTGTGTGATGATTGTTGCCAACCCACAAAACGCATTTCTTCGCTGCGTTGAATTGAATTGAAGTTGTGATTAACTTTAATTGTGCTATGCAGATGTCGGCGGGGGACGGGGAGCGGCGAATAGTTATAGTAATCAAAGTGCAGTCCCCCCGCACAAGCCAGCGAAAGCCAGGCCATCCGTGACGCCGACATCCAGGAGCGCAGTTATCGACCCGAGGTGTGAAATATCCCCTTAACACTTAATAGGATCTCTAACAACAATTGCCATCCGAATGTTAGCTATAGGCTCAAAATTAAGTGAATATAATAAGCATAGCATCAATAAAGTTAGTTATTTGATGCTGTATAAGGTATTTTATATTCTTTTGGAATTTTATAAATAGTTTCTATTAGATTTGAGGTGTTTTTCACTGATCATTAATTTTACTAATTATGCCCATAAAAAATCCTTTACCTTAATGGCAGAATTGATCAAGAACATTTAACATTAGTTATAATTTTGTTTTTATTATATTTAATTCATATTCAAATAATGTACCACCTACAAATTATAAACAATTAGGAAAAGACACAACATTAATATTCTGGATAGAACTACCAAAAACTGCAACTTTTTAAACCAAAATGCTGGACCAATTGCTTCAAAACCTGAACAAAAAGAACTAAACCAGCCCAAGCACACGTTCATGGGCTGCAGGTACGTAAACGTGTGGGTGTGGTTGTGGCCACTTTGAACTATAAACAATATTCGGCACGCACTCACCTTTGCAACAATAATGACGACGACGGCGACAGCAGCGGTCTTAACGGTAATGCAGCCACCCCGCTCACTCTTTTCGCTCTCTCTCCACTCTCCTCCGCGCGCTCTCTCTTTCTGTCTCTCTCACTGCCGTCTCCTCGCTTCTCCCTATTCGTTTTTGTAGTTTTTGGCTGCTGCAGCGCTTGATTTTTTATGCACACATAAATTTTCAAACTGCGACGCCCTTTTTTCGTTTTTCTCTCTCACAAAACTAAACAACAACTATCGCACACACACTCGCACGCAGGCACAGGCACACACACGCGCGCGCGTTGTTAACAACAATTTGGCTTTTCACTCTTTGTGTATTAGATTTTCCTCTTCAACTTCGATTTCGCTTTCCGCTTTTCCTTTTGCTCTGCGCAAAAGTTGGTCGCGAAAAATCTCGTCACTCGACGGGGGCAATTTCCTTATTTATTATTCAACATGCAACACTTGCGTGGTCGCTCCTTACATCTAATTCGCTGCCCCTTCAACTTGGCTGCCGATTGCTGCTGCACTTTACTTTGCGAATCGACCGACACACGAAGCAATCGCCGCTAAAGATCAACACAGAATATAGAGCTGGAAGAAACATCGACGTGCCGTCGATATGTCGATGATTTTACCTAAATATATCGATACATCGATATATCGATAGTTATGGTGCTTATGTTTTGTCCAGCTCAAAGGGGCACTTTTTTTCTATAATGCATTTTCTATTAAAGTGTATAGTTTATTACACCATTTCCTGGCATGAAGTTCATATATTTATAAACAAATCCAGCGAAAAGTGCCACAAAAACTACTAACTATTATAAAAAGGTTAAAGACATTGATGAAAAGGTGAGAAACCTTGCTGGGCAAGAACAACATGAATTGAGAATACAACCAATGCTGCCAACTTTCATTGGAAAAGTGCTGATTTGACACGTTGAATGTTGAAAATAAAAAATTTAATTAGTTTTAGAAAATAACAGAAATTTAAATTTATAAACTTAAATCAATTAATTTGTAATAGTTTAAAAATTATTTAATAATTGATAATAAACCAATAATGATAGAAAGCCATATCACTAAAGGCCTATTCCTATCTGTTTTAGATTACTAGAGTAAAAAAAACGATCAGCAGTCCTTTTTAAGAAGAAGCAAAATACGATTTTGACCCATGTAACGAGACAAAAATACCATTCTGGCAATTATTTACTTAATTATTTTTCCGTAAAAGATTCAAAACGCATTTATGAGACTCCCAATCTTAAGTGTTGACCAATGCTGACATATTACTCACAAAAGCTGACAGCTATGAAACCCTCACCGAATTCTCAATATATCGACTGCACAAATTGCCTTCCAATTGTACAAAATCACTACATTTCAAATTAAGGCAAGCTAAAATTAAGTTCTTTATAATAGAGTAAACAAACTATTTGGTGTTTCCCAACTGACATTGCTCAATCGACTATTCGATTGCGGGCACGCGTTAGCCGATTTCCGGCCACCCGTTAGGGATTCGCCATCTCGCTTATTATCGCCTCCCTTTTGACTTTTGTTTCTCTCCGAACGTTGAACGTGAACGAACGTTCGTCGTCGTCGCGCGCGCGTGTGTGTGCCTGTGTGTACTGAAAAAAAAACATATTTTGGGGCCGCAGCATAAAGGAGGAAAAGTTCGTGTAATTATTATACAATGCTCGTTTTGGTTCTCGCAGCAAATCAAAATAAGCTAAATTGTGCGATCTAACCACAAAAAATACGAAAAAGTTAGCTGAATTACGTGAGTAGAGGCTCTGTATGCGTGTGTGTGCCAGAGCGAGGCGGCAAATCAGTGCGGCGTGAAAGAGGGAGAGCAGCAAAATATAAATTGCTGTAAATGCTTCTCGGCGTGTGTCTGTTGTCTGTGTGCGTGTGTGTTTGTGTATTCCTGTGTTTGTAATTGAGTGTGTGTGTGCTAAAACAAATGCTTAAATTGCAACAAAGAAAATTGTATAAAGTATACGAAGCAAAAAGCAGAGCGAAAGCAACGAAGGAATAAAAAGAGAAGAGGCTGCTTGAAGAAGAGAAGAAGAAGAATAAGCAGCCGCCGCGAGTTTTTGCGCGCGCGTGTGTGTGTTTGTGTGCATACACATATTTATATATTTGTATTTGTGTATATAAGCAAGAAGAAAAAGAAGCAGCAGCTGAAAGTCATAAAAAAAGCAATTTCGAGTGTTCAAAAGTAATCTTTAATTCCCTGATATCTTGCAGCGCCTAACAACGAAAATAATAAATAGTATATATATATGCATAAGAAATACAACAACAAGGTTAATTATAGTGCTTAAACAGTGAACATTGCGGTTTCAAACGTCTTTTTTGCATGTCTTCCTCTTCTCCGCGTTTTTTAATCAACAAAAGCAAAAACCCACAACAGCAATAACAACATCAACGAATGGAATGAAATACAAAAACAAAAACTTTTGAGAGCGTGAGAGGGCGAAACAGAGACAGAGAGAGAGAGAGAGGCGTCGGCTAACGGCTTATCATTTGACAAAGCACGAGCAAGAAGCAGAAGCAACAGAAAAAGAAGACAGGGAAGGAGAAGGAAAACCAAAACGCTGATTGCGTTGAAATGTGAGTAATCTTATTAAACCGATAAAGAAACACGAATTTAAAGCTAGGAAAAAGAATAATTGCAATTCTTAAATGTGTGAGAAAATGTGTGTTCACTGGTGGTGTATTTTGTTCTCTCTTATTTGCCACTGATAAGAGCGGAAGTGCAATTGAAAGACCCTGGGAACCGTTTATTTACGTATGTATGTACGTATTTATCTATCGGGTTCGCCTTTGCCGGAAACTGTGCAATCTGGGGCAACTAATTACGAACGACATACTTAAATGCATAACCGAAAATGTAAATAAACATTCGACTTTGAATAACGAACACCTAATGCGTTAAATAATATAGTTAAAATATGTTTTTTATTTTCTAAAGCTTGTTAGTTAAGTGTTCTTCCTGTTTCGTTTAGGATTTCGCTTCTCAGAAATGCGATTATCAAAGAAAAAGCAATTTCCATTAAGCCCCAGGCAATCCAATAGGAATTCCGACATTTACATCCAAGTTAGGAATCTGGTTTGGATGCCATCAAAAGTTATGCATGCCGTCAGTCAAAGTCTATAAAAACCAATTAAGAGAACCAAAACACAAACGAAATGCCAACTCACTCGTAAATAAGAAAGAAAAAAAATGAAATGCCAAGCAAAGTTAGAGACTTTTTCTTGTTGATTACGGAACCAAAGACTGAAAGCCGAAAGCTAAATATGACCAACTAGTTACACTTCTTGTTTAAAGGGTAAGAAGAGAGTGAGCCATTTCGCCAATTCGATTTGGGGCTGGGAATGTACTTTAACTTTTATAACTTTATAAATCCGATAATATATCTTTTGAAAAACTCGAGCAACTCAATTCCCAACGTATTTGAATTGAAAATTAAAATAATCTGGAAAGAGAACATGATTTTCTGAACTAACGATGTTGATTTTTTTGTTAATATTATGTAAGGTTTCAATCAATACTTCAGATAAAAGATATTGATTTCTAACTAATATTTTTCTTATTGAATTACATCCCTATTTGCAGACCGTAACTTTTCTATCAATTAAAAGTTGCAATAATTTCATTTGCCTTTCTGTCTTCTTCCTTAATTCCCTTTTGCATAAACCAAAGGTGACAGAAGGGAAGAGACAGAGTAGAACAAAATATAAGAAAAGAATACGAAGAGCTTCCAGAATGAACTTCTCTTTCCGTCTTATGGCTTTGCCTTGTGTTGCAAAAATTCCAAAGGCGCATAAAAAAAATCAACACACTTTAAAAAAAGCTGCCCAAGGAGAAATCAGCAAAAACCGAAGAGACAAAAACAAAAAACATGGCAAGCTAAACAAAAATAAGCTACTCCGTTTGTTGTTGTTTTTGTTGCTGCTGCTGTGGCGGCTGCTGCATTGGATACACAAAAACAAACACTCGCACACGAAAAAAGAAAAACAGACAGCTTTTTTTTTGCTTCCCACTTTACCTCCTTCATTGCTGTTGTTCTTGTTTTTGTTTCCACTGCACTCCAATCTGCTTCTTCATTTTCTAGCTCTTCTCCGCCTCTGGCCATGTCTTCTTCCTCCTCCTTCGTCCGCCATATGTATGCATGTAAAGCAGCACCAGAAGAAGAAAAAAAAAGATACCGTTGCCGCCAGTCAGCCAGTAGATGTTTATTGTATTAGTAATGTTTCTTTTTCTCTGTGTGTGCTTTTCATGTCTCCATCGCTGTTTTTGCTCTTCTTTCCTTGTCTTCCGCATCTCTTCCTGGTTGAGTCTTCTCCTTTGTAGATTACAACGTTACTTTTGGCGCATTACTCTGTCCCCCAAATTTGCATCATTTTGATATTTGTAAGGGAATGAGGAAAATGGGGATTTTTCGAATTGGTAGGGAAATTGAGCATATATTCAAAAACTTTACATTCAGAATTAGTTGCGAAAGAATTCTCCGACAAAATTGAGATTCTTACTGAGCTTTACTAATCACAATAAAATGTTTATTTTTAGTTTTTGTTTATATATATTGCTATAGCAATATGCTATTTATTAGAAAAATATTATTACTTAAAGTTTACTTATACTTTTTTAAAAGCCCTTTGTAAAAAGAAAACTACCAAATCCTCCGAATTCCAAGATAACTAGTTAAAATCCATATTTTTCTTACCTTTTACTAATGAAATAAAATAACTGTTCCAGATTTGCAAATTATTATATATATTTACCATTTTTTTGGACGGCTAAAAGCTTTGTACATACTCTACTTATTGAGCACAGACTGATAAAAGTCCCGTCTTCCCATTTTCTATTTGTGACCTTAACATTTTCTGAATGGGAATTGAAAATAATCTCCCCCAGAGGGAATTTTCTGACTCCCAGAGGTATATTTTGGTCGTCCATTCTACACACTTGGTTCGATTCTAGTATCTTAAAAATATAGATATATATTTGTATTTGTATCTGTATCTCCATTGCATCAGCATCCGCAATTGGCCGTTTATCTGTATCTGTATCTGTTTCTGTATAAGACCGAAATAGTTGCATTTTGGAGGTCTGCACTTCATGGCGGAAAGCTGAAAAGCGAAACAATGCCATAAATACAACAAATATGCCACGCACACACACATACACACAAAGGCTGACTGCAACGAAAATAGATAAATAAATTTTGTAAAAGAACAAGGAAAAACTTTTACAGAATGTGAATGTGCAATGGGGATTCGGGATTTCGGGAAGCCGTGGAGGCGGCGGCTGTAGCGGTAGCGAGTGTGGTAAATGGCCTGCTGTAAAATGTTGTTGACTGTTTAGAATTTAAACTTAAATTTAGAAACGAAAAGTTCAAACGCAGCTGCAGCAGCATGCGGAAAATGGGGGAAAACTGGGAGTGGAGAGATACACAAACATATAAATATTTAAAATCGGTAGCTAAACGAAATTGGTTTTTATTTAAGTTTCCATGCACGTCGTGAGCTTCGATCTTCTTCTCCATTCCCTTTATTTTTATTTTCTTTTCTAATCTTTCTCTGCCTCTCTCCATGTGTGTGTATTGCCTTTTTATTTTGACAGTTGAATGAACCCAAGCATTTATTATAAAAAAAGTCAAGAAAGACAAAAAACTAAATAAAAGCTAAATACACACAGGCACACACACATAATAACAAACAGAACGATCAAGCAAGATAAACGAAAAGCTACACAATTGCGGTGAAAATAATAGTATGAGAATGATTTAATTAAGTATGTTATTAAAATTAATTATTTGATATATTTGTATTAAAAATCGCTAAGCGGACTATGAATATAATTAACAGATAGTTTAGGTAGGCCTTAATATTATCAGTTTCTAGGTGAACATCTAAGGCTGTAATTTAAAGCTATTCTTAAATTGAAAATTATATGAATTACTACAATTTCTTTAAAATGTTCTACAAAATGTGCATTTTGTGAGTTTTTCAAATAAATTAAACCCAATTATAATAGATTTCATAGTTGTTACTAATCAGAAAATGGTAAAAAGTCGTCTAAATAAGATTGATCTTTCGAAATCAGCCAAATCGAACATTATTTTAACCACAAACAAATGTAACTAATATTGTAACCTCAACTGTGTATATTGATAGTGAGAGGAAGCGGGTTAGAGATGGGGAGAGAGAGGGCGATAAGGACTGAGCGAGATGGCGATAGAGAGACCTCACCAGTCAAGCCACAAAAAGTAATTTTGTGTTGGAGCTAGAAAAAAGAAGAAAACAAAAAAAGACAAAAACCAAACTGCGTGCAGGCCTTTCAATAAATGTGAGAATTGGATGGAAGGGGGACGGGGAGACACACAAAAGAGGGAGGGGAATGGGGAGGACGGTGAGGAGGGTGTCCCAGGCCAGACAGTAAATGAAGTTTACGTAGAGTTGTTGGCCCGGCAATGTTTGTTGTTGCCTTTATTGGTTTTCCTTTTGCAGCCACGCTTTTTTTGTATTTGAATTCTTTTTCTCTGGTTTTATGTATTTGTTGTTGTTGCTGTGCAGCTTTATATTTTATTCCTACCGTTCAGATACAGATACGCTGAATATGCAACTTTGTATGGGGACATTAGATACAGGAATTGCTTTTTGGTCCACAAAACACAGACAAACACTCAGAAAGCGGTCACACAACAGCATTCACTAAAAATAAAGGATACTTTTTAGTATTCTTTGAAGTTTAGAATTTAATGGAATATAAAATAGGTTCAATGCAAACTTTTTTTCAAGAGTTTTTTACATTTTAGACCATTTGGGTCTGGTCTTTAGCGTTTTAGCTTCTTTTTCAGGCCTCGTTGGGCGCTGATTCCATTTTTTGTCGGTGTGTGCCTAATGCATTTTCACTCTCTTTTGAAGTGGTTTTCCGAGTGGATGTGGGTGGTTTCTACAGATTTTTCTTTAGTGATGATGTAGGCTGCTGATGGGTTTCTTGAGGGTTCTCAAATGCTCTTGGTAACAATGAAAAATATATATCATCGGTTCCACATGGCCTTAAATATGTTTATATATGTATGATGGTCTCCATTTATCGAATCAGTTCTCCAATCAATGTTCCAAATTGAGGTTACCCAACCAAAATGTTCGTTCTTCGTGCTCTCTTCCTTCCCTTTTCCAATTTTTCGTCGCTTTGTGCATTTTTCGTGCTGATTCGTCGTTTAATGGGCCTCGCTTAAAATCGAATCTACCAGGGACGCACACATGTATGACTCTTAATACAGGGGGCACTCGATAGAGGGGCCAAGGACTATAACTTGTATTTGTAACCATATCAATAATTAAGTCAATACTATCAGTATAATAAAAGGAAGTATATTAGAATTAATATGATAATAGAGCAAAACAATTAAATTTGACTATAGTTTCCAACTGGTAATAGAAAAACATAATAGAAAAAGGCCTTTGATTAACGTGATTTTAAGGGAATAGTCTCTAAAATACCTAAAATATTAGTTAAAAAATTATGTATTTCTTTGAGTATTTTATTTTGTGTACTTAAGTGGCTTTTTTGGAGCTGCAGCTGTATAACATACAAGTCATTCTCCGCCCATGTTCCCTCCCAATTTTTGCCATTTTTTGTGCTCTGTTTTTCCAGCACGCATGACGCGCGTATTTTCCGAGCTGATCCAGCTAAAGCTTTAAGTTCTCGTCGGCACATAAATCGATAAATGTTTGCTTAATTCTTTTTCCTTTTTGCTGGCTGCCGCCGCGGCCACACCTTTTACGTATTAGCAGGATGCAAACTGCTTTTTGTTTTTCGTTTTCTGCTTTTGTTGTTTTGCTCTAGATTTTCCTGCGCCTGCCTGATTTTCCTGTGTGTTGGCAGCAGCTGCCAAGGAAAAGCCAAGGAAAAGCAGCAAAACATGTGTTCGAAAGCAAAGCCAAGACAAACTGGCGTCGCCTGTCAGAGTGAAAAAGTCTTGCAGAAAACGAAAAAACAATATAAAATAAACTACAAGAGGGTTTCGGTTGGATGGTCCTTTCTAGGGCTAAAAACAGAGTTGCAGGGACGAGAGGCGGCGCAGGGGAAACTAATAAAATGACTTTTGCTGCTGTCTGCCAAAAAGGATTTCTTATACCCTATCTAAGGATATGTTCTTATTGGGCTTGAAGCTATTTAAATAATCTGAAATTCAAATATACAGTGGTTCTAAAAATAATAGAAAAATTATAAAAATAAAAAGAATCAAATTATTACATAAATACCCTTTGCTAAATAATAGAAGTCTTAAAGCCTATTTAGTAAAAATTTTATTAATATTAACGTTTATTTCATATTAATAAAATATTTAAAATGTATATTTGTTTAAAATATTCCATATTACATTAGTGCAGTTTCAGGCCAAAGAATAATATTCCTGTTCATATTGAATTCTTTTTGGCTGAACATTCAAAGCTGGTTTTTTTTGTTGCTTCTTCCTTCTTTACCATTTCCCTTGATGAAAACACGCACGTATAGTAAGGAAAATGTACTGCAAAACATATATTTTTCCTAGATTTTCCTTTTTATTGGCAACACGTACTGGGTGGGGAAATGGAGGGCTTCTTGGGTTTCCATTTGGAGCCGTAATCTTTGATCAAATGGCGTGATTGACTGATTTATCAAAGTTTTTGGCATGTGCCTCCTTGTCAAAACAAGCTGTTGCCGTTTTATTTTTTTTTGGGCTTTAGTTTGTTTGATTAGGGTAAAAAAGTAGGGAAATTGACTAAACTTCTGCAGAATATTTGGTATAGAAAGAAATGCTAATTTATTGTAATAATTTCGTTTTATAAGAATTTGTAAAACAAAATGTTATTGTATTGTATGGTAATGTACTTAATTTATTTATAGAAAAAGTTACGGCTTTAAGGTAAACTAATTAAATTTTTCCCCAACCTGCTAATTGCATGTCATTCTGTCAAAAGTTGACAAATTAAAGTTTCTGCTGTTTAAGGTGACTTATTGCCCAATCCCATAAATAAACAAGATGTCAGCGGACAAATACCCCAGAGAATGAAACCTTAATTAGTGGTTAGGAGAGAGGGAATGGCTTAGATGAGGAGGAATCCTTAGGAAAACTTTGCCCTTTGCTTAAGCGATGGCATAAAATTACTTTATTTCTCTCATTCACGGCCGTGTGGCTCGATGAGAAGTCAAGATAGGTATCAGTATCTGGCAGATACACGGATACTTCAGCTGGCAGCAGCTTAGTTTTTGTAGCCATCGGGGCGTGGAACTGGAACACCTCATACCATACAGCTACAGGCAAAATAGTAGGTTTTTTTTTATTTACTTGATCATTGATTTATGATTAGAAAGTAAAGTTTACTTACATTTTTATAAAGGTTTTGTTTAACAGTAGCCTAGACAAATTAGAAATAATTATATAAATTTAGAAAAATCTTACATGAACCAACTATCAAAGGGTTCAATTTTACAGAAATTCTATTAAACAATGTTATGAAAAAATAATACATTATTTTATATACTATTCCATTACTTAGAAATCCATTACTTAGAAAGCATATAAATATTATAGAAACCATAACTTTAATCAAGTTAACACTTAATACTTGCTTCAACATTGACTAACAATCTTAAAGAGCTGTTGATGAGCATGTTGCTTGTGGCTATTATTCTGACCCCTACTGTGTGTGTGCTTCGTATCTGCGAACTGCTGTGGCGGCATCCTGTGCTTCTTCAGATGGATAGATATATAGATATACTTACTTTGCCGCTATGCTGCCGTTATGCTAAAATCCCATAAACATAAACAAGGCTCACACACACATCTGCTCTTCTACCTCATCTTAATTCCCCGCCCTGCCTGGGGAGGGCTTCCTGCCTTCCTCTTACATGGCAACAGAGAAAATCGATGGCAATTTACGTCTGTATATATACGCAAAACACACACACGTATAAACATACATTATGTATTATATATTTGCTGTACATGCGCAAAATTCCACAGTCAACACTCGCACACACACACTACACACTATATAGACTTGGTGCAACTTTTTCTCGTAGACAAAACAAAACAAAACAGAAAAAGGCAAGGAACAAAGGCTGGAAATCCAGCGCACACACACGCACACCATCTCTACAAAAAAAAAAAAAAAAAAAACGCCTACACACTTGCCACCACCCCTATTTAGCCCCCCTTTTCCCCTATTTTGCACCCTCCTTTTCCTCCATTTTCTCTTATCCCAGTCAACGCTGTCATTATTTTCATTTTCAACTTTTTCTCGTGCCATCTAAGTCACCCACTCGGCCGCCCCTCCGCCCACCGTTCGACCTCATTCACACTGTGAAAAGCTCAGCACACTTTTCTCAAACCCTCAGACCACCCCCTAGCCCCTCTTTCCCCCCTAGAGTCGCAGCTGGCAACGCACATTTTGATAACATTTTTTTCGTTTTTTTTTTTTTTTTTGATAAAAATAATGCGGCAACATCGCCCCAAGCTCCAAGGAAAGAGGCATTGGGCGGCAGTCAGTGTCTGCTGTGGGTATTGGGAGGGGCGCAGGGGGAGAGGAAACGTGCCAGGTCAGTGGGTGGCGGTTGGGTGGGTTTTGGTTTCTGGCATCTTGTCTGCTCCATGGATGTGGCTGTGTGTTGGCTTGTGTTTGTGTAACTAGTTTTTGCGCCCATTTTTACTTTGGCATTCTTGGCGCTGCGCTGTTGCCGCACTTCACACACAGAAGCACCGAAAGAAATAAAGTATAAATAAATAAACTGAATCTGGACGTTAAGATTTTCCTAAACAAATATGCTAAATTAAGTAAATAGTTTCCTATTTCCTGGAGCTCAAAGAGAACGAATTAAGAAGAAATCTAATTAAATAATACATTAATAGTGCAATATAAGAACACAAACATATACATTTAAAATGTAAACATATTTATTCTCAGTACCTCAAGCTTAGAGCTCCAAAGGCTTTTCGCCTAAGCCATCTTGCTCCGCTTCTTCACTTTGATGCCGATAATTTAATTCATTGAATATGAAGATAAATTGCGATGGCTTTCTCAGCGGCGTTTTGAAACCTTTTCCAGAATCTAAATGACTTTAACTTTGCGGAATCTTGATTACTTTGAATTTGATTACACAGGCCTTGTTGCTATTTCGGCTAATTAAGTTCGCAGCGGAAAGGGTGACAAAAGTTGGCAGAAGATCTCTCCTCACAGTTGAGATATTAAAGCAAACAAGTTTAATGCCTCAAACTTTTCGCAAAGCTTTAAGTGTTTGGCGATAATTTGCAAAGATATGGAAGGCTAAGGTAGGCCAAAAGGGAAAACACGATGAAATACGAGCGTGATTGTGGACAGGATCCTAATGGCCAATTAGATGGCCTAAATTCTGATAGCTTATCCATGAAAACAAAGCTGGAAAGCTCTTGGGTTTAGCTAGAGATTGGCTAATGGCTTATTTATCTGGCAAATTACGTGATGATACATAATGCATTTAATAAAACTCACATATATATTGAGATATATAATTAGATTTTTTTTATTTTTATTTATTTGTTTTTATAGCTTCTTGAATTGATTTACATAGGAAAAAATGAATATTGCAATTAAGTATTCTAGTTATAACACTTTTTTTGTCATTTTTATATTTAAATGCCTGGAACTTATGCCACATTAAAATAAATTCATCAATTGGCCTTTAAAATGTATAATACTTTATATAGTATAGCTAAATTTAAACACACTTAAGCTTCCACCAAATGTAAGCTTTTTAAATTCTCTTTCATATTCAATTAAAGGCTCTTCTTCAAGGTGCTTTCCTTTTACTCCTAAAATACCCCTGAAAATGTATTAAAGCCCGGCCAAGAAAATTAAATTTCCAACTCAAAAAGAAACGAAGAAACAGCAAATTTAACGCGTAATGAGAATGACACGAACACCAGAGGGGAAGGCAAATCTGCCACGCCCATACTCTCCACCCCCCTGTATCACCTTACCAACAACAACAAAAGCCAATCCCCGAGGACTAGCCCCGCCGCCATCCATAAATTTGACATTTTCACATTAATTTAATGTAAAAAGAACACCGAAAAAGTTGCTAAAAGAAAACGGGCAGAGATGGGAGGCAAAGAAAAGGAATCCGCCGCCTTGACGTCCTTGCCAAAAGCTTGGGGCAAATTTAAATGCAGACGCCATTTTCTATTAGTCCACACATTAAATTTGATGGCACGCCTGCTTATACCAAAAAACAATATCCTGCCCCAGGACACAGCACAGCCACACCCTCTCATCCTGACGCGAGCTCCCGAAAAAGTTTTGCGAGCCCAAATACAAGTAAGCTAAACAGAAGCCGCTGCCGCTCCTTGCTAGCTCCATCCACCAACTGCTCCTTTGGCTGTCATCTTCGTCCTTTCTGCCGCTGACAGCGCCCAAAAAGGAAGGAACTAAGACAGAGACGGAAAAGCAGAAAAGGAGAGTAAGGGTATTATAGTTCTGGCCAAAGTAATAGCACACTAATTGCCACAATAAATGAGATTTTACATGAGAACATTAATTTAATGAAGCAATTAGTTTAAACTTCATAAAGCTTTACTAGAGCATTTATAGTATCAGTGTAAATATATATAAACTCTTCCTTAATGTTATAATTTAATCGAATAGTAGGCGAAAAATGATAACCAATATATATATGTTTTTATAAGGGGGTCACAAAAATATCTAAGGATTCTAAGCCTTTTAAGAAAGTTTTAAAAAGTATGCAGCGAAATATTTTTCAAGATAATCAGAAAATAGGAATATATAGCTTACTATAGAATACCTGATTTCTTATACTAAACCTTTGACTTGACTAAGTATTTCATCTAAAAGAAAATTCAACTTCTCATTGTCGAATTAGAGTTAGTAAAGCGCTTGGAAAGCTAGTATTTTGACCGCAAATGTATAAATGGCAACGGACGAAGAGCAGCCCAACAACAAATCCCTCTAAGGACTCTACTTTTTTTCAGCTGCTTCTCTGCAATTTGAAATATTTCGCCAGGCACCGCCCCAAAAAAGTTACTTGGGACTTAAGGGGATGGGAATGTTGGAGCAGCGCCCCAAAATGATTATTTTTCATGCTTTCTCATTTCATTTTACTGCCTTCGCGCTCAAACACACACACACACAAATACACACTCACTGAAAGTCGGAAACTTTCACAATAATGCTGCCTTGGGGGTTGCTGCCTCCGCTGCTGCCGCTGCCTGCTGCGACGCCACCCAAAGGGGACGGCATAAGAAGAAGCACAAGCCTCACGTGCGCTGCCAGCACAGGCAGCGACGTCGGCAGCGGCATCAGCATTGTCTGCCCTTGATTTTATCGATTTTCACTCCCACCCGCCCGGCGTCCTTTGGCCTTTTTCGGTCGCTGGCAGCGACGTCAGCGCCACTCGGAAATCAGTGTTGCCAGCCTTAGAAAATGAAGATATACAGAAGACAGCTTAAGTATTCGTTTAAACTATTATTATAAAGATAATATTATCATAAAATAATATTAAAATATTAAAAATAATAAGGCATTTTAATTATAGAATATTATTCCCGAAGGGGATTCATGTATAGGAATCTTAAAAACTAATAAACAATTGTCTTTTACAATTTTATTAAGCTAACTATTGCTTGAATTTATTTTGAATGATTTTTTGATGTAATTATACGAATAATATTTAACTAATTGGGGAAATAATACCTGTTTGGAGTCTTCCTTAGAATTCATATGTATTTCCTTTAAGCAATTCTTAAATTTTTTAAAGATTATGAAAAGGTTTTGGGTTATATTGGGTTATTTAAAAGCGTATAGGTATAAGCCTGACTTATTATGCCAAAGTAACTTTAATTTTCTAGACTTGATGCAACTTTTATGAAATGTGACCAGATTTGGCTAGAAAATATCCAAATTTGCAGAGCATCCCACAGACAATCTTTCTTTCTCTCTCTGCTTTCCTCTAACTCTCACACTCAAGCTAAGCTTTCTGTGTGGTGTGTGTATTCCCCGGCCGGCTCTTTCCCTCTCAGTCTCTGCCCTGCTGCTACCCATCATACCTCGCTTGCTCTGTGTTTTCGTACATTATGTGCTTGGTTTTGTATTTTATGTGCTGACTGCCGCCTGTTTCGTTATTTATGGCATTTAACCCCACACGAGGGTCGAACCCAGCACCGCCACCCACTAGCACACCCAGCCACTCACTGAAATTGCTTTATTCAACCCGATATATATATATATATATATACACAGAGACACACACACTTTGGTGCATTTACATGCGGCGAGCGTACGCTTTAATCTTTTGCCGGCGAAAACCTTTTTGCAGCATTTAAATTCACAAACGTTATCGACCATTTTTTGGTGCATTTAAGTTTTCCATTTTTCCCCCGTTTAAGTGACCAACGCCCTCGTTTCCATCGCTCTCTCTGTCTCTGTCTCTGTTGCTGCCCCTGTCTTTCTCTCCGTTGAAATTGTTGTCGGAGGTCCGAAATGGAAATGGATTTTGCAATTAATTTCCAAATGCTTTGCTAGTTTTATTTTAGTGTATGAGTGTGCGTGCATAGTGTGTGTTTGTTGGTATGTTTGTCTTTGCAAATGCAGGTGCACTTGCATTTGGTATTTTGTGTGAGTTTCCGAGAGCTCTGACCAATTTAATTTATACGTTTTGTGTGTTAAAGTTGGGTAATCAATTGGGAAATGCAATTGTTAAAGCGGAACTAGTGCTAAAATTCAATGCTACTCAGAGTTCACAAGAATGTGAAGTAATTAACAATGAAACTGTTATTTATGAGTCTCTATTTAAACTTAAGTTAGGAATTCACTTAACTATAGCTTAACAGTATTAGATTAAATATATTAGGTCTTAAGTCGAGTTGGACACATTCTAAATTTACAAATTTATCAAGTTTTAATATCAGAATAAAATAGATTATTTTTTAATGAAAAACTTCATTCAATTCATAATATTATCATTCAGAATAAACCACCAATCTTCTCTCGTATTTTTAAACCATATACAAGCATACACTCATACATTTCTCCTCCACTGGTGCCAATAAATTATTGTAGAAAGTCACAAAAAGTCTGGGAGTAAATAAAGCCAACCCAAAGTCCAAATCCATTTCCATATATTTGCTCCTTTGTGTTTTTTGGTTTAAATAAAGATTTATATAAAGTCTAAAAAGGTTTTCGTGATGCTGCAAAAACAAAAGGAGAAGGAGAAGAAAATCGTTTTCCTTTTAATGTTCTTACATAAAAGGGAGTGTGAGCTCAAGCCCAAAAGCCATAATATAAATGTATAATAGAAGACGCGGATGGGAGATTCTAAAAGAATGATATAAGTAGTCAGAGCTGGGTTATTTTCCTGTGTAGGTGGTATTCAGGGTGTGTTCCTCCAAAAAGGGGCAAGGCTTGTGTATTTTTTGTGGAATTGTGGTAGGAAAGATGGGGATTGTAGATTGGTTTATAATTAAGGCTGTCTTTTACCTTTAGTTATGGAAAACAAGTACATACTTTTCACATTAAATACTAAACAGTACTGAAAAATACTTTTAAATATACACTTTACAATACAAAAAATACTATAAAAATAAGCTTGACCAAATGTATTTACTCTTTAATTGTAGGCCCATTATAACCGCACATTTAACGCAAATCCCTAAGTCAGACAAGTAATTTCTCAGCTGTCTCTGGTTTCTGGTCTGGTTTGCTTATCAGATCGTACCTAGCACCTCTTGCTCGCTAGCCAAAACGAGTGTGTTGCCCCCTATTTAGTAGATGAAGGTAAGACAAAGGCTAAAACAAAAACTGTCTACCGGAGAACCGGCGAACACGCCCAGTTTAGTCAAAAGGCTATTAACACCATTAAACGGTAAAGCGACGGGAGTGGGGGAACGAGGGAACCGAGGGTCTCCGGACAGACAGTTCTATAACTTTAGTTGGGTGTGGTTCAGGTTTCAGCCTTCCCGTTCCGTGGAAATCCTCGAAAGAGTGTAATAAAATGCGAGTCGCGTGCTAAGGCATCATAAATATACAACTCACAGGAAGACGCAACTTAACCCTTCGTAAAAACCGCCCCTGACCTCGCGGCCACCGACAATAAAATGCCAAGGTAAAGTTCTTAAAGAGTGCAAGGCACTTGAAGTGAAATGTAAACATGACAAACATGTCCTTAAACTTTTTACCCCCACTGTGTTTCCTCGTCTTATTTCCTGTCCCACTCTCAGCTCAAGTCGCCCCAACTCAGCGCTCAACTCAACTCATTCATCTCTTTCCACTCGACGTCGCGATTCGCGGCTCTGCCTGTGTGTTGACAAGCCCTTTTTTTACGCTCTTGCACTTTTATTTATGCGATAAAAATAAAGCGATAATAAATGTGGCGGGACACAAGCGAAAAGTTATTGCACTCTCCTCCCCGTCTTGCTCTCTCTCTGTCTCTGTCTGCCCGTCTCTGTCTTGTGCAGCAACAGCTGTTTGACTTAAGAAAGTTGCTGCAGCAAAAGTTCAATTGCCTGAAAACCCGTTCCACCTCGTCCCTCCTGCCTCGTGTCACTACTCACAGCAATGCATTTGCATTATTTATTAGCCGACTGTGACTGGGCTTCGCTTCCAATTTTGCATTTGCGTTGCGTAATATCCGCTGGGCAACTCTGGGCGCTCGAGGGAGAGACAGCAACAGCGGGCAGTAGTGTGAGAGCGAAAGAGGTAGGTGTAGGTCAGGTCTGGTTAGATGGAAGCAATTATAAATGGGCTTTAAATCGATTTAATTGGTTGCGATGCTAGGAAAATATAGAAAATAAAGTTATAAGAATGTAAAAAAAAATATTTCCTCTTTTAAAACATATTTAAATTTAATTCAAATCTTAAAAATAGGTTATTCCCGCCCCAAAAAACCACTAGCAAGGAGGTAATCATTATTAATTTAAAATACAACCAATTTTTTCCGCATTTAGCCAGATGTTTGAGTTTCCCTTGCGATTAAAATATGTTTCCAACTTCCCATATATAATGATACTTGATTACATAATAATACCTGCATTATTGATTTAAAAGGTAGTTGCGAGAAACAGATGGATGAGTTAGTAAAGCCTTTCCAATAACAATTACCATAAATTACCCAAGCGATGAGGGAGCAGGGTGGCTCTCCCTCTCTCTATCACTAGGTTTTGGGTCTATAATTAGAGCAGAGTCGAGTTAATTACTTACTTTCCATTTGCGCATTTTGGTTATGTGCCAACAACTGTGTAACTTTTGCTGTTCACTTTTTCACAGCTGTTTTTTGCTTGTCTGTTATAGTTTCGTTTCTTTTATTATTATTTATTTTCAACCCAGCATTAGAAACCACAAATTGTTGTAATCGATACCACAGCGGGAACACAGTGTACTATAACTATAAGATACCTTTAAGAGCGGCCCGCAAAGAGCAATGAGCGTAAACTAAATTGTATGGAATTTTCACTGGATTCCTAGTAATCTAAACCCCATGATGTTGTTGGTGGTTTTTTGCTATTGCCATTGATATGTGCGGGTATATATGTAATTTCCTGTGCCTGATGTGAGTCAAAGGTAGTAAAACCCAGTGAATTGTGGGAAAGAAAGTTGGTTGAATGCGGATCAAGAATTAAGGGAAAGGGTTTTTCTGTTTTGCTTATTTGCAGTAAATATTCACAGATGAGTAATCTTAATTTTAATGGAGATTCCCCTTATTCATTGAATTTCCCTCGACTTTTTCTCTAAAATGCATTAATCATACTGAATAAATTACATTTACGCTCTTAATAATATTTGCATCAATTATCAGAAATCTGTGACTATAAGGTTTGTGTGACAAACAAAGAAAGGTAAAGTAGGTTCAAGAACAGAAAGATATAAATATACATGAATCAAGCTTTTATATGCAGCTGTTCCTGGAAACAGACTTCAAATTCTTCATCAGTTTCCGTTTGATGACCAATTTTAACATTTAATCTAACCTCATGTTGTAGACAACATTATTGAGAATTTTAGCGTCCCCACAAGCGCTAAATGTGATGATTCATTGATATAATTATAATTATTATATATAATAATGATTCCAATTATAATTTATATTTGTATAAACAAATAATTTCATAGCCAGAAGCCACGTCTATATACGAATGACGTATAACCCATATTAGCGTATTTATAAAAATCTGTGTCAAATAAACTTTGCATGTTTATGGCGAATTCTCTTCGCTTGGAAATGTTGTTCATGTTGTTTTCGCTGTTGTTGCCTTTATGTGTCATTTATAGCGGGTTGACCTGCTTTTTAAGGCGACGCGTGATTCACAAAAGCGGTACCAAGTTCAGGTGGAATAAAAGAGCAACGAACGAGTGCACATAAATAAAGCAAAGCACGAGAATAACAACAACAATAATATAAACAAAATTGTTGCGTACGAAATTGCAATAAAAATTGCATTTTTATTTACCACCCCCTTCCGTCAGATGGCGCCACTGCTTGATTGTGCGTGCAAAATGCGATAAAAATCGCTCACGAAATGTCTTTTGTAAAAAGCCAGCCAAAAGTAAAAAACAAAACAAAAACCTGCCTCTTGTTTTTATTACACCGCCGCATAACGGTAAATTGTAAGCGGCGATTACAACACAAAAACAAAAACAAATACTCACCCGACAGGTGCTTAGCGTGCAAAAATATAAAAAGGAGATGGCACTAGAGGAAACTAAAAATTCACCACCGGCCGCCTGCACTTTAATTGGAAAACATGGCAGGCAAAAAAATAGAAGCTACCAAAGCATAAAAAATAAATAAAATCGAGTGTGCGCCAGACAGGTTGTTGCTAACCGTGCATGTGTGTTTGTGCGAAATAAAAAAAGAGGCTCAAATGAAACTCTCAAGCTCGAAATTATTAAATTGCAGACGACGCTCCATTATAAAGAGAGTGGGTGCGGAAAGGGGTAAGAGGGGCGCAGGCAGCGGGGGGAGCAAGTCACGCACAAACGAAGAAGGCGAGGCAGCAAACATGGGATAACATGGAGTGAGAGAAAGAAATAGAGAGAGGGAGAGCAGACAAAAAGCTAAATCGTCTGACTGCGTTGGAAGTTACAGTCCTACCTCCATAGCTCTGATTAAAACTCCCTGAAATAATTATATTTGCAATATGAAAACAACTTTCTTAAACTAATTTAGATATATATTTATTTCGATATTTATTGATTTCGATATTAATTATCAATATTTATTAATTTAGATAATTATTGATTTGTACGTTTATCGATTTACATTGTTTCATAAACAAACGATCACACAGGAGAGGTGAATTTGACCGAAATTATAATACTTCCAAAAGACTCATTGTTTTTAATAGAAACTAAAATAGCCCATTGACCCTAGAGGTCGTTCGATATTAAGAGATCTCACTGTAAACTCTCGTTTGGTTATAAAATGAGTGAGTGAGCAGCGGAAGAAGAAGAGCCCCCGTACAGGAGTGTGTCTCTCTCTGTGTGTGTGTGTGTTTGCGGTATGAGCGTGATATAAAGGTCGTTGGCCATGCGGCGACGCTGAAGTCGCGCGACAACAATGTAGGCAGGCGGAGAGCGAGACGGAACAGGGCTAAAAAGAGACAGAGAGAGAGGGGGAGAATACTGACGATGAGCAACACAAGGCGACTTATTTAGCCTAAGGGCATGAAATGTATTGCAGGTTTTTCAGTCGCAGTTGTTGCTGTTGCTGTTTGTGGGGCTGGCTATGTATAGGTCTCTTCGGTTTTTGGTCGTCTAAAAAAAACACGTTCTCTGCGCAACAACAATAACAACAACTCCAGCACACACAACATAGAAAAGCCAACACACAAACAAAACACAGTCAGCAATAGCGACGGAAGAGTCTGTGTGTGGGCGTGTTTGTCAGCCTTTTAAGGCCATAATCAGAATGGAAATGAATAAGAGACCCCGTGCACTACTGTCAACCGAAAAGTTGAAGGGCCTTAAGAACCCAGAAGATATGAGCCATCATCCAGGGCGAGGCTGTAAACGTTTAACTAATAAACATGGGCCTGGAATGCGATAAAGTTCTTGAAGAACCCACAAAAGTAACTGATGAAGATGACAGCAAAAACTTATAGCTTGTAAGCTCGAAATTACTATGCTTACAAAATGGATTTAATAAAAATAACAGACAAATATATTATATTAATAAAAGAAATGGGTTTTTAAAGTTCATTGTAATCCTAGATCATTGATTCAAGTATTTTCTTAGGTTAAATATTTAAATTACCGAAAATGCTACCCAAATAAATCTAATATCAAACTAGGAGCACCTTTATTTCCTGCTAACCACCTTTTATGGTAGATTAACATTTGTTAAATAGTCAGGTGACTTGAGCACAACATAAACCTGTGGAAAAGCCGTGTAAAT
This sequence comes from Drosophila pectinifera, assembly GCA_008042775.1. Lineage (NCBI taxonomy): Eukaryota > Metazoa > Arthropoda > Insecta > Diptera > Drosophilidae > Drosophila > Drosophila pectinifera. Next base: position 85,210 of record VNKC01001971.1, read on the forward strand.
TAAATCTAATTAAAATACCGCTAAGAAGTCATAACGAATTTTAAGAACATACATTTTCAGCAAGCTTAAATTATACAAAAGAACAGCTTGGGACCTTGGAAAAGAATACGAAACAAGTTGTCAGGGCCACTTTAAGCACACCACCGGTGATTACCTCATGCTAAATCTTCTAACAGGCCAGAGTTAATAGCCAAAATCCGTTGAGGTTGCAAGTTCAAAGCTGAAATTAATAATGCCTGACAGGCGCACGCACACTCACATGTTAATAGTTAATGGCGAATTGACCTTTAAGTTACTGCTGCCGCTGTTGAAACCTACCTTAGTCACCGCCTTGTGAGTGGCTTGCTTGTTGCGATATAAGAATTCCAAGGCAAAATGCATTGCATAACAGAAAAAAGCGGGCAAGTAGAACTTGTTGTCATTTCCTTGTTTAATGTGACACTTGTTAGCCGCCGTTGTTGTTGCTGTCATTAAATTGCATTGGATCTGAGAAGCCTCCATCGCCGAATGAAAACGAACACCTGCATTTTGTGTTGTTTTTTTCGGGTCCTCACTGTGTTGTGTGTGCGGTGTGTGGCGTACGTGACTGCCACTCGATGCAGTTATGCTATGCTGTTACGTCGTCTATGATGCACTCACGGACACCAACGCAGACGCTAACCCAAACACAGATACTGATACAGCTGCCTGTACAGATACAGATACAGATACAGATACGAACGCAGACACGCACGAACGAACACCTGTCACTAACATAAACACAACTCTTTCGCACTCACTCTACGTGTAAAGTCGATCTAATGCCGCGGGACTATCAGCGCGCATCTCATACAGCAGCGGTTAAGATATTAGGATTCTTTCAAGGTAAAATCCAGAAAGGGAGGAAACAAAATCTAGTAAATATGTTGCTTAAATACACATATTTTTAAAGGAATATTAAGAGTTTCTTGGAGTCTTCATGATTATTAAATGATTTAATTTTAAATAAATATATTATTAAAAGAGCATATTTTCACCTTCTATTAAACCTATTTAAAATAAGATGTAGAAATTGATACCTTAAAATATGATGGGATATTCCATAGAACTTAATTCTAAGTGCTACCAATTAGGTATTTTTTTGGGGGAGCATTACACCTGCCTTCTTCAGGGCTTTAATATGTTGACCCCAATGGTAGACACAAGCAGCTGCATATATATTTATATATTTTTTATTTGATTTGCTGATGCCGCAGCCTGCTTCTGCTGCTGTCGTTTCATTTACCAATTGTTCCTGTCTGCTGCTGTCTACTGTTTCCTCATCCTCCTCCTCCACCTCCTCCTTCTCCTTCTCCTTCTTATTCTATTGTTGCTTCGTCACGTTTCTCATATTAAAATGCTTGAAATTCTGATTGGGATTCTGCTGCTGCTGGCGAGGCGACGGTGCAGCGTTGCCAACTGTTTGTTTGCTTTACATTTTCGTCTGTTGCGTGTGCGAGCGGCGTTGCCAAACTTCACGCAGCAGCCACCGAAAAACTTGGCTTCAATTAAAACAGGTTTTCACTCGCGAGACATTGCTCAGAAAGCGATCATGATCGAAATGATGGTCTCTCGTCCGCTCCACCCTTCCCCCCTTTCATTGCCGCTCTTCACTTGTTGTGTCTGGTTTGGTTGTTGTTGTTATTTCTTTTTATTATTATTGTTAAATATGTTCACTGACCTTTGCCGAATTACCAGTTTCGTGGAATCGTATGTATATGTTTTGGTTGGCCATGTAAAAGTCTGTTATTTGTTGCTTTTGTCGGCCCGAAACGTTGTATATTCAAATTAAATACACATTTCGGCTTATTTTCCTTTGTGGCCCGAACCGAGAGAGCGACCTTCAACTTGATTTTTAATTAAGTTCGGTTCAATGAACTGAAACTGTCAACGTCTGCTCTGCTCAGTTCTTCTGTGTGTGTTTAATTTTAATGTTTCCTTTTTTGTTCCATTCCCCGCATTTTTGAACGAAATGCAAATACAAATGTTTTCCTTCTTTTTTTTGCGCATATAAAATATGGCTCTTTGTTTACTTTTTTTGTGAGCTATTTTTAGAGCTTGAATATAAAATGCAAATTAATTTTTACTTGAACATCAAGGTGAATCATAGAGTTGACACATAAAACTTTTTCGCTTGCAGATTAGGATTGCCAAATGGCACTTTATGCGAGCCAGAGTTGCCGAACTATTTGCAGCCTGACTCTTCGCTTAAACTTAAACTTTCTACTCTCCAGTTACATTGGTATCTATCGTAACTCATCTTGGCTTACACAGCTTCCCAACCTTGTATAGCTGTGCTAGCCATAATTCATGAAATTTAATCGCTTTTCTCAACTTTACTTTGTACCTTGCCTTCCTCTATTTTCATTTTATTATTATTTTTTTCGCCCAACTTTTCTTTTACTTTAGTTTATGGCTCTCTCTAGCTGCTCGTTTCACCATAAATTTTCAGCCTCAACCTCAACAACAACAACACATTTTTTTTTAATTTACATTTTTTACCATATTTCATCTAACATTCCGCCCCGTGAACCAACCCTCTTATTTTTCCACCTACTTTTTGGTGTGTGCTTTATTTTCTACACTGTCACCAGGCAGCAACAACTGCGAATGCTTCAAGTGAGCTGCCGCCCACTTTTCGCCCCACCAAGTTGAGCTCTGAGCCCTAGAACATCCAGACCCATAGCCTTAAACTCTGGAAACCCTAAACCCAAACCCAGAACTCGAACTCTGCTCAACCCGAACCACCCAATAATGTTAGACAGATTTTATTATGGCGCTTTTGCTACTTACCCGGAAATGCTCGTCGCACCCTTTCCACACCAATGCAAAAGCAAGCAAACATAGGTCCTTCCTTACACCGAGAAAAAGGAATATATTCTCATGCATAGAACGTTTGCTAAATTATATAAATAGAACAGGACACCGAATTTCAAGCTAGGAGTTCCACATAAATAAATAAATTTAAAAAACCAATGTGTGTGTTTTGCTTTTGCCATCCTTAGAGCGTCTTTTTTGTCTACGACGATATATAGGTTTTGTTTTTATAACCCTGAGTATAAGAGACATTTGCTAGATGAAAGAACTTGCTTAGTTTTAGTGGCAATTGAGTTTTATTTGGCTTTTAAATTGACACAAACTTTTGATACCTCTTTTCAAAGCTGTAGAAATTTTTGTAGGATATTCCACATGAATTACAGTTGGAATTTCAGGTAAATAGCTTCTGTAGCACCCTCGAAAGTGGAACTAATATGGTCATGCTTCTTTTTTCCGCTCTGCACTGGCATTAGAGCATGCACCTAGACCATCCATAACCATCCCCTCGGGGGCAACTCCGGAGTCTCGAGCATTTCTGGCTGGCAACCCTTGTGGCAGGTTCTTGGGCTACACACACAGGCACACACCATGGAAAATTGTTGCACTTCTGGTGCTGGGAAAACTCACCCCCGCATGACCGCCGCCGCCGCCGCCGCCACCACCCCCTTGGGCCGGGCATTGTTCGTGCTTTCCCATATAAATTTCATCAGTAGTTTGGGCAACCACCAACCTGACTAACGCTACCCAGGAAGGATGTTTCAATTTCTATTTTGTTTTATATAGTTTTCCCTTTGTTCGCTGGTTCATTCCGTTTTTATCGGTCGTTTGAGCTTCTGCAAGTGACGGAGCAACCCTGCTGCCTGCTGTCTGTGTTTAGAACGGTGAAAATTGGCAACATCGCTCTATATATTCCGGGCTTCTCCATTCCATTGAGACTCTTTGTCCTCTTGATTTTGTTGTTCTCCATTGGTGGTTGTGGGTGTGTAGTGTGTGTGTGTTGTATGCTAGCTGCCGCTGTTCTTTTTGATTTGGGTTGTTGTTTTTCTTTTTATTTATTGTTTTCTCTTTTTATGTTTTGGTGTAGGTTGCTGTTTCGTTCTACATTATTTTCTTTTAACTCTGTAATTTAGCCAGGCTTTCCTCTTATTTATTTAAGGCATTCTGCCATTTCCTTTGAGTTGTTCTCGTCGTCGCTCCCTTTTGTATTTTCAGCATGTTTTAGTAATGCTATTTCGGGTCCATCGGTTGCTTTTTGGGTTGGGACTCGGTTTCGGTTTCGGTTTGGTTGGGCTGATTGCATTATATTGTGTGTTACGTGACCATTGGCACGTAGCATACAGTGAATATCGTATAAAATGGATGAAGAACTTAATAATGAATCAGAGTTCATTAGCTGAGTAATAAAGATGATTTTATTACTCACAAAAGCCTTAAACGTGAGCTTCACAAAATAACTTGAAATTGTACAAAGTATTCTTTAGTCTTATTTACTTTCAGTAAAACAATTTAAATTCCTTTCAACTTCAGGAGCCCCGAGGTATTTTTCAGTTTTCAATTAGTTAGTTTTGCTTCTGTGCTTTGCTTTCATCTACTTCTATTCTGTCCCAGTTATGTCCACATTTTTTCTCCTTAGCGATTTATATATATATTATTTTTTGTTATTTGTGCAACGTTTAACAGTTGGAGCCTGCAGGCGATGAGTTTTAATTAATGGCCCATTTCACTGGTTTCCTCCTACGCTGCAGGGTTGCCACACTTCATTCTGATGCAATGAATGATTTGAAAGCCAAAGGTATTCAATCGATTTCTGGTTCCTGCCATTATATAAGCTTGAATTAGTTGAACATAACAGAGAAACTGTTTATTAGAATATGGCTTTAAAGACTCTATATTTACTTTCTAATGATTGACCCATTTTCACATGTTTTCTCCTATGCTGCAGTGTTGCCACACTTAACTTTGCTGCAATTGAAAGCTTTAAGGCTACAGAATGATTAAATTAAAGAGAAAATATTTGCGCATATAACTTACATACATAAAATGCATGTTTATGTTTACTTTGTGAGTATGGTGTGCTTCTAATTATGCAAATTTACATAAACATAACCTACTAACTAAGCACGCAATTGAAACAAATGTAGTCGACTAGCGCCCGCTTCCTCCCACTCGTCGCCGTCGCTCTCCCTCTTTCGCTCTCTCGCAGAAATAGTTGACCTCGTTTTTTGGGGGGCTCTTGCTTGCACACACTTTTACTGCAGTTTTATAAACATTTTTTCTCTGCTTTGTGTTTTTTTTTTTTTTTGTTTTGTTTGGATTAACAGAGAAGTTTTTGTTGAGGCGCCGCCTGGCGGTCTATAGCTGTAGCTGAACTCATTTTGCATGCATGCATTTTGCGCTGCTTTTTGCCATTTTCCTTTTTGGGATGGCAACTCTGTCGCTGTTTGGGTTTTTTACCGAGTGGGCGGGAAAATGGGTTGGCCTACATTCGCACTCTCTCCCTGTCTCTCTCTTCTCTGTCTCTTGCCTCTTGTCTCTCTATTGCTCCGGCTTTTATATTGCTTTTCTCGCTGTTGTGTGCGAACCTTTTGAAAATTGCGGCAGGTGCATTTTTTCTCTGCTTCTACTTTTTACCGCCCATTCAGAGAGTGCATTTTCTTTCCACGTTTTCCACTGCATTTTCCTCGGTGCCTAGCCCCAGTTACCCCCTGCTTTTTCCAGTGCCTCTTAGCATTCATTCACAGTAACCAAGGCAGACGGAAGTGGTGGGGGAGCAGAGAGCTAAAAGAGACGGCAACAAACGAGTGGAATCCGCTGCTGCCGCTGCCGCTGCCTTTTGTTTTATTTTCCACGTCGTCCTTGTGCCAAAAACAACAACAAGCCAAAAGGGGGGTGCTTGCTCGGGGAAATGCTCGAAGGAAAAAAAAAATCGATAAAGCAATTAATGGCAAAAGAGTGGCAGGCACTACCGCGTTTCCACCCACCGGGCACTAGAATATGAAATGCGAATGGAAGGGGCAGGGGACCCGGGATCCGAATCCGCATCAGCCAGCAGCCAGCAGCCAGCAGAGCAACCCTGTGCTCAAAAATAAACAAGATGTGGACGAGGAGAACCGGAGAAGCTAAAGGAAGCAGCGACGACTAGTCGTCTGTGTTAATAAAACCTCCCCAATGCCGCCAAGAGCACCGCCGACCGCCGCCATCAGTTTCGTAGCCTACCTAAAACCAAACCCTTGCTGGCGATGCTGTTCCTATACCCTTCCAAATTGGGTACCTCGTTTAGAATTTATTTTGAGCCTTAGAAAATTTATTTAATTTGTACAAAATATATTGTGAAATGTTTACTCTAAATAGAGAAATGTAATAAAGAAATTAGGTGAAAGTAAGGTGGTGCCAAAGCGCTAGTTGACTTTAACATCTTTCAATCGTTTTACCAAAATTATATAAAGTAAGCAGGAAGTAGTTCTGGTAGATAAGAAATGGAATACTTCTATAAATAAACATAGAATAAAATACAGCCAATTGAAGCCTCTTATAGATTGACATAATTAGAGCATTCACTGATTTTTATAACCCATAAAAAGCCCCCGTTCTTTCTGGTTTATTCTACGTTCCCTTTTGCTCCGACTCGAGTGTGTTTATTACTGAGCTTTGTAGAGGTCTTATTGTTGCTGACTCCGCTCTTTTTTTGTGTATTATATTTTTCTTTTGGTTTTAATATTGTTATTGCAACCCTCGTTGCTATGCGGGAACACTTGAACGAGGAGAAGCTTAGCTTTAATGAACATTACTTATTTATGTACTTGCTGGTGAGCGCGTGTCTCTGTGTGTGGCTTTAATATATTTGAATTAATTTCCTCACTCGACTTCATAACGCCCATTCCTCGCTTTCGGGCAGAACTTCGGTCTGGCATTTAATCAGGTCAGAAAAAATATTTCAATTTGCTAGGCTAGGTTATTAGGGGTAACACATTCAATGGAAAAGCATTCATGAAAATTTAATTAAGACGTTGAGTCCATTATATAAAGTCTATGAATATAGGGGAATACTTAACAAATTCTTAACTTTAAATCTATATATGGATAAAATGCCGACTCAAAAATGAGATTATTTGAGGTCTTGTTGAGAGCATAATTGGGCCAATAATTAAATTATAGCCAAAAGCCATGTATTTTCCGATTCGCCGTTAAAATTCTAATTATTTAACAATAAAATACCTATAAGAATGAAAAATACAATTTTGGCCAATTTTTCAAAATTTTATAAGGGGTTACATCATTAAAATTGTCAAAAATTGACTACAAATTTATTTTGTTGTATTTCCAAACTAAATATGCAGTTTTATTAACCAACTAAAAACTAACATAGAAAAGCTTTCCGAATTAAAATTAAGGCTGTTTTGACTTAGTTATAGTTATTTTTAGTCTGAATCTATCCTGGATACAATATCTGGCTCATATTTCGACCAAGGGGAAAATTCCGGCCCCCAAACAAACAGCAAAAATAAAGCACTTGCTTGAATTCGAAATTACTTAGAGCAAACTTAGCCCGAGGCTTATCCGGCATTCCCTTTTCCTTGCCAACATTATTGATTAAGCAGATGCCGTTATTTAACAGCCAAATCCCTTTGGTTGCCACCACTTTTCCTCATGCTATTTTCTCCACATTTTCCCCGAAATGAAAGCTGACGGCTTGTATTCCAACTTCAAGGCGGTAAATGGCTTATAGCCACCAGGAAACTATTTCTAATATGCCCAATGTCAAGTAAACCTAAACCTCTTGGCTTAGAGGGTAGCGTGATAAAAGGAAAACAAGAACATATAACAAAAGTATGAAAAAAGTTTTTGTTTTGGTCAGCCTCTATAAACAATATATTGTTGATGTGTCCGCATAGTAACACACAATGATAATAGAACTCTGGAGGGTTTTTGGGAGCGGGAAAAAGGAATACCAAATAATGTAAATTCTAAAAATTAAACCAAATATCCATAAAAGTCTAGATTTTAGTTCTAGTAAAATATACAACTAGGCTCTAGGTTTTGTATTTTAATTTAAAGATTTAACATGACCCCATGTCTTTGCAAATTCCTCAATCGGTGACACTTCAATCATCGACTAACCACTGTATCTCTGGAATTCTGATACCCTAAAAAGGCAGCATTCCGCTACTGTACATAGCATGTACTACTCAAGTTTCATCGTTTCATCCCTCGGCCCCTCGGCGAAAGCCATCAGCAGCCTCCTTCCTGGCAGAACACAGCTCAGTCAGCGCCGCCGTCGAGGTCTGCGTTTTTATGCCAACTTCTCAACAACTTTTTGCATATTTCAGGATCCGAAAACCCCGCGCACAGAAGTCCATCCGCCCACATTACTGTATATTTTATAAGTTTGGGTTCGGGCTACCCCCCACCACTCAGGCTTCAGGTTAGTTATTTCTCGGCGTCATCGTCATCATCATCGTCATCTGCTGTTGCCTCTGCTTTTCCATTCCACATCTTTTTGTCATGGCTCTTGGCATTTTCCACATTTTTCCCACATTCGTATATTTTGGGGGTTGGGGGTGGATATATTCGACTTGGGGGGGTTGAAACTCACCCCCGTGAGCAAACAAGGGCCGGGAAACTCGCCTCAAAGTGACTTTTCCTTGGGAAACATTTCGGCCATCCCACGCTTTAACTTTCCGATGTTCTGCTTTTATGGCCGGCCCTTTAAAACCATTTAAAGCGTTTCGGCCTCGGCTCTGCTCTTCTGCTTTGAAGTGCAAAGTTTTTGCTTGGCCAGAAGAGTGCTTTATGGTAATTTAAAATCGATTACTCTCTGAGCTCTGAGTTCTGAGCTCCTAGCTCTTGTCTAATTTGTGCTCTTCTTTTGAACTCCGGGCTCACCTTTGCTGGCAGGAAAATTCAACAACTTTTGTGGGTGAGGTCGTTCGTTGTTCCCTCTTTTATATATATGTATACTTTATTTTTTGGATTTTAGGTTGCTGCTCTTGGTGCTCCTTTGTGCATTTCAAGTTCTGGGTGTGGCAAAAATGCGTTAATGGTGTGTATTTGGGTGAAGTTTGGCAACAGGGCAGAAGGGGAACTTAAAGGTTTTAACTGGGCTTAAATGTACTGTAAACTTGAGAATTTAAGGACTGAGAACTATACTTAGTTAAAGGAAATCGAAGCTGAATGCTTCTAATATTATTATATAAATCCCATCCAGTACTTTATAGTTTATTTAAAATCTCCCCTCCTGTTTATTGATAGATTTACTTTATTTCTAAAGGTTTTTAAGTATGTTGTTATCTCTTTGCTTGTCATATCCATTATCTCTACCTTTTTACTAGTTTTACCTTTTTAAGTGCATCCTTTCATCAATTAAACTTCAACAGCTTCTCCTACGAAATATTATTATCTTAATTCCAAGTGAATAGTTAATTGCATGCTGGCTGCCATCCCTGGCAAGTGTCTCGGCCACTTCTTGCACATGTTTGCATTGCATTTCCTTGTCAAAGGCTCTCTGGCTTCACCCTCTGTCGTGTGGTTTTAAGATGCAGCTGTGTTTTATCCTTGCAAAAACCGCAGGACAACAAATTACATATACGCTGTGCGATTGATGACCTTCCGAGCGGATCCCAAAGCGAAAGGGGAGCTCGATAAAAAAAAAAAAAGAGGGGAATTCCCCCTGGCACGTACTAAAGTGCCCCCGATCTTTTGTCTCTCTTCCCGGCAGGTGTTTGACTTGCAGCCTGTTTTTTAAATTACAGGTAAAAATATGCAACTTCCGCGCTGCGGCTTGCTTTTCCCCTCCCCAAATATTTGTGTTTGTTAATAAAAAGCATTTGTTGTAACTAGGTCAAATACACTCATATCTTATCAGTCGTTTTTGTTGTTTGTTTAGCGACTTAAAGCGAACGTTTGAAGGCCCGTGACATGACAACAGGTTGCTTTTATAATATTTATTTAAGAGAGTAGAGAGAGCACTGACTTATCAGTAGACTATATACAAATGAATCAAAGCCTGAAAGCCTTGCATTTGTTTTTCAAGAAAATAGCTTCGTTCCTATATTTTTCAATGCGATTACGTTTATATATAAAAGCTGATAATGGTGACCTCAATTTCGTATGAAAAACAAAGACACTTTGAACCTATGCTAATGGCCCATATAATACCAATGATCACATACACGTAACTTAACTATAATTTGTATAGCGACAGCTGCTAAATTCTTTTGTTTAATTACTTAATTATTTTATATATTCCATATTGGATCTTCAAAGGAATTTCACAAATTACTATGGAGACAGCTGTTTAAATGTGACATTCAACTGCTACAAGTCTAGGAAAACCCTTTAGTTATCCAACAACAACTCTGAATAATTTCACAAATAAATAATAAATTATTTGAAGCCAGCTGGTTGGTTAGTAATAGCTTTCGAAATATTATTGTATACTTTTCTAGCTGCTATTAGAAGCTCATTAACTCCTAGAATTTATTTAGGAATATAGTTTCCTAAGCTATTAGCTAATGATATTGATGTATTTTCAACAAGGAAATAAAATCCGAGATAAATGCCACAAGATGTAGTAGTATTCCGAGCTAACAACAAAAAAGCGCGCGAGGGGAAAATGTAAAATTCATGGGGCATTGAGCACCACAGGCACTACAGCAATAATTAACGAGAAATCAAAGCGTAAACTAATTCGACCTTGTGGTAGCAACAACAATTATTACTACAATGACACGTGACCATGGGAGCAGCGAACAAAAAATAAATACAACTAAAATACATACCAAAATAAAAGCAAGGCATGTAAATGCAACTGAGAATAAATATAGAATGAATAGGCAAATGTTTATTATTAGCACACGAAATGCAAAACTGAATAAACACAGGTATTAAATAACACAGCGAATAAACGAACGAGACCCTGTTTAATTACCATGGAGTGCTAGAAATGTTTAACGGAATAATTGACAAATTTTTTAATTGCCGCCACAATTGCTGACCTTGACACACTAGAAAAATAGCCACAAAGGCAGGCAAGCGCAATCGCCATAATAATAAAACTAGTTACACCCCCTCTCCATCCCTCGAAGTATAAATTTTTAGAACTGTTGTGCGCATAGCTCACATTTTATAGGCAATTTGTTTTTATTATTTTAGTTTGGGATATCAGCAAACGCAGAGGAAGCCCGCGAGAGCGAGGGAGAGAGCGCTGCGAACGACGGCAGACAGCGTGGCAGGCAAAAGAGTCGTAAAAATAAAAAGGAAAGGCAAAAACAGAGAGCAACAAACACGAATAATATTGCGAAAAATAATAATAATAAAAGCTCTACGCGTGGGCGTTGCCATCTATTACACCTCAAGAAAATCTACATCAGTTGTCTCACTCAAGCAAAATTATTTAGAGAAAGGAAATGCATTTAAAATTGAGGTTGTTAAAAGCCCTGCTTATAATTGAAGTTAAAATAGTAAACATAATAGAAAATAGTTCAGTTTTAAGAGGTATATCCTATTCTTCAGCAAACTTATTCTTTTATTGACAAAGTAAACAGATTTTACCGACTTCATATGAAGGAAATATTGAATAATATTTATTTCAAAGGAGTTTAACTAATACATAAATGTATAGAAACTTTTAACAGACTTACATATCTGTTTCTTCAAGACATTGATAGAATATAACAATTAATCTACAATATAAAAGAGTTTAATTATCTGTTTTTGTAATTATTATTTAAACCACTATTTTTCTTATTGTGTAGCGAGCAAGAGAACGAGAGGGTAGCGTGTGTGTGCTCCTTTTAAGTTGATTAAAAGCGCGTTCTGCCGATGGCGATGTGTTCCCCCAATTCGTCCCCCTTTCCATTCCCCTGTGAGCCGCGTAATTGTGTCAACTTTTCTCAGAATAAGTCTGTGTATGCCACAGCAGCGAAATGTGTGTCACGTCTCCATGGGCATGCAAAAAAATAAATAAAAAATAACAAACATGCTTGATATACATAAATAGCGCAGCGGTGTCTAATTAGCTTTGAAATGTTGATAAGTAACTAATATTATAAATAGTGCAAAATTATTTACATCATTTTAAAGATAACTAAAATACAATTTACATTAGCTAGTGCTCTAAAAAAAAAAAAGAATCTTAGTAAAATGAGTATTTAAGAACATAACCAGTCCCACAGTCATCGAGTTTCATTTAAATTGAATTTGTTAATTACCCCTATCTAACCCGTATGGTATGATAGAGGCAATTTATTCATTGCTTTTAATAAACGCAAATTAATAATAAGAATTCTTGAATAAAAATATGAGTAGCCAGAGTTTATGATTCCAAGAAGCCGAAATTATTTCGGATGCCTCTTGCACTCACTGCGTATACGTAATTTTTAGGTACTTCAAAAGTACAGACCAAACAAAGGGCTCTTCACTGGGCCCTTTCCAAAAATGTCTGATGTTTTCCAATGGCTCTTCTGTGGAAATATGCGAAGACACGCACACATGCCGCCGCTGCCTCGACTGCGGCTAGACAGCAGCCAAAAGGGCCATAAGGATGAATATAGGAATATAGGATGGGAGCCTTCCCCTACGCTGCTGTCTGGGCTGCCCTAATGGAAATGACTTTGACTTTTTGATATTCGGTTGCGAGCCGCAATTTACGGTTATAGCCATTGACCAAAGTACGGCCAAAACATATGGCTTTTTGTTGTTTTGGTCTGGTTTATTCTTCAGTTCGCAGACTATAAGTTCAATGCCTGATAAATGGGCTTGTTTGGTTTTGGCCACATCTCGGGTCTAGACTTTGTACCCACCGGGGAGGTCTGGTTTGGCAAATTAGCTAGGATATGTCAATATATCTTTGGGAGAAGTTGGGAAATGTGTACTTAATTACTATGTTTAATAATAAATACCTGTAGTGTATGGCTTGATAAAAAAATGAATTTCACATGTTCCTTTTTAAATTTTTCGAAACATTCTTCTATAAAACAAACCCTATTCCCAGTAAACTAATTTATTTCATTCCATTAAGCTTATAAGGTTATATTTTATAATTCTTAATGCTAAATAAATGCTTTATACTTAATTTTAAATAGGTTAGTAATTCAAAAACTACTGAATTTAATAGACCTTTCCTATTTCCTATTTCTTAATACTCCTATTATTCTTAGCACTTTCTCCCTTTTCCACCGCGACTATTTATCGCTGTTCCAGTCCCAGACATTTTCCTCTGGCTTTTCAATGCCGCACGCACATACATATATCCCTCTTAAATTGCAAATGTCCGGTGGCGGCGCTTAAATGCTGTAAATAAAATGCATTGCCCGGCCCGGTATTGATTAACAATAAATTGTCGATGTGGCGCTGTCGTTCGTTGTCGCTATCGTTGTTGTTATGGCCATATTGTTGTCGTTTTGTCGGCTTGACCGGCGAAATGGGCGACCTGTGGGCGGTGGTTTTCGGTTATCGGGTAGAGGAGGAAGCGGCGGAGCAGACGGATGCCACATGGAGCTTTTGTCTGGCTGTCATGGTGCCACATATAGATGTAGATATATAGATACACACGCCCGCAGGATGCAGAGACGCTGAGATACATATTGCGAAACGAGATGCGCACACGTGCATGCATAAACAACAACGAAGCGATGCGGTGCCACATAACGACAACTCGTTCCTATATACAGTAAGCCATATAATGTGCTGCTGTTTTGTTTGCCAGTTGCCCCTTGTCAGTTGCCAGTTGCCAGACGGGGTTAGGATATATATATTTGTATATATACCTACATCTGGGCAAATCGAGTGTTTGCTGTGTGTGTGTGCAGGCCAAAAACCCATTCAATTTAATGTGGCGCTTGTCTAGCCAAAATTTTTAACGCTAGACTGCATACCCCCTCGCTATATGGGTTTACTGAGGCTTTAAGCTGCGAATAAGCCGCCTTTACGCAGAGAGAAAAATCGAGAGGGGAGCTTCAGTAATCATCTAATGAAAATATAAAACAAAGCACATATTTTTGGCATATTTAAATAAGTAAATAGAATGTGTATTGAATACTTAAATATACCTCTACTATCCTCTTTAACACCACATTAATTCGTAACGCCCTATCCCTCTTTCAATGCTCCTGGTGTGTAAGCTTTAATTAGAAAATACCCAAATGACGGCCATTTTCAGTTTTTCTTTAATTTGAGCCTCAAGCTCCGGGGGGTTGTTATTGATTTTTCCTGGCTGGCTTTTGCACACCTATCACCTCCGCCCCCCGCAATGAAAGCTGTCGTCAACGCTGTTTATGCTAATGAAGTCGCATTGTCGCTGACTTGCGTCTACGCCCACCAAAAATAGAAGAAAACGGGGAAAAAAATATATATAATAAATGAATGGCTTAACATTAAATACAAAGCGAACAAAGTTTATTAAAAAAAGACCTGAAACGTGCCAGGCATGATTAATTAGCGCATAGTACAAAAAATATAACGAAAGCCACCCTGAACACGAAAAGTAAAATAAATCAAGGCACATAGCGAAAGAGAGGTGTTGCATATCAATGACGAAAGGCTTATGTGACAGCCCCAAGTAATCTCAGTGTGGGAATCAATTTCAGCTACTCACAGCAGGTAGCATTTAAATATTATAAAAAAATATTACCAAGCTCAAAAATAGCTGAGTTTACAGAACAAATAATAGATTGTTCGGTTCTACAAGTAAAGTTAAATCAGTGAACACACTCACACAGTATCAGGTGTCAGAAAAATATTTCTCTATATATAAATATTCAAATATAACTACTTGCAATTCATGTAAGCTAATCTATAGAGTGTAATTTATATACCGCCACATCTTTCTACGCACCAGTGTAAGATATCATTTGAAAAACTCAAGCTTTTTTCATAACACTGCATTTCTCACATTCGCTAATCATTAAAGCCCTTTTTTGAACCTGAACATAATTTTTTTGTTCCATTATTTTGATTATATCATATGCCGTACCCTATTTATTTATGTTTTTACCATTTCTCTTCTCTTTTTTTCTCTCTTTTTACAGACTCAAAACTATAGAAAACACTTACAAAACTGTACATAAACTAATGACGGGTGTTGCAAAAGCTTAAAAACGGCAGCTAACACTCACAATACACTTAACAACACTGGGCCGAGGCGCGTGCAATATGCGTAACGGTATTCGGGAACGCGCGCGTGCCACGGAACGCACTGAATCGAAACGGAACGTGTGGAATCTATAATGCAAGAACAACAACCAGAGGAGAAACCACAACAGCTAGAAGGAGAAGCAGAAGACGAAACAAGAACAATAGCGAGAAAGAGGAACATTTGGAAAATGTTGTTGTTGCCGTACACTGAAGAAAATGCATCGTTTTCTTAACATCCAGCAAAATATCAAATTACGCAACTATCATCAGTTACTTTTGTATTTTGTCGCTGCTGCTGGAGGACGGGCGGAAGTGAGAGGAAGAGCAAGAGGCAAAGGAACCGGAACCGGAAGTAGAAGCGGTCGCAACGGAAGTAGTAGTAGTAGAAGAAGAGGAAGCAGAGCGGCAGCAGCAGCAAAAACAGCCACAGTAACGTTAAAAGCAAACGCGACGTAACGTAACGCAACGCCGAGAGGACGTGAAGAGTAGTNTAACGCAACGCCGAGAGGACGTGAAGAGTAGTCGAAGCATAATACTATTAATATTGTTAGCCCAATACATTAACCCAACGCTGCCACTGTTCCTAAGACATCATCATCTACAACAACAACAACCAGAAGAAGAAACCCTTTTAAAATAAGCATAGCCCGTAGTCGTAACCGCAAGCCGTAAACAAAACTACTGCAACACAAAAACCCTATGCCAATTTTGATCATTGAAACGTTTTGCATGTAACATAAACTCACTCCCATAAACGAACCATCAAAACTTCACAACAAATCACCTAAAACAGCAAAAGCATACGTTGTTTTAGAGCCCAAAACTCCCAGAAACCAAAAACCGATCTCGCCCCTTGCCACGCACACCAAAAACAAAAAAAAAAACAGACATAAAAAACCACAAAATAGAAAAACAAAATAAAGAAGGCTGGCCAAGGAAAGCGGAAAAATATGGCCACACCTCAAGTCAAGGACTTGGTGTTGCGCTCGCCCGCTGGCTCCTCCGATGTCATTTCCTTCGCCTGGCCCCTGCAGATCGGACATGGACAGGATAAACATGATAATGGCATCGATATCATCGACACCATCAAGTTTGTCTGCGATGAACTGCCATCGATGTCATCGGCCTTCGAGGAGACCAATCTCAATCAAATTGACACTGCCTGCTATAAGACTATGACCGGACTGGTCGATCGCTTCAACAAGGCCGTCGACAGTATCGTAGCGTTGGTAAGTAAAAAATATTGGAAGAGAGAGCATCAGTCAAAGTTAGTTAACTTATATTTCATGGCCTCAGTATTGCTTCAATTTGCATTTTTAAAATGAGTTTAAACTTGAGTATTAATTGTATTTGACCACACTACCAAACTTCAAAAATTAATTGTATTTGGTCACATTTTGCGGAGCCTCAATAATATTTTGCATTTGGGCACACTACCAAGCAGATTTAAATATTTTAATCTAAAGATTTGAAATTCGATTATCAACAGAAATATATATTTTACTTACTTTCCTGAATTACTCGTATACATTTTCTTCAAAATGTATTTTGCTAAAAATACTTTTGTCTTTGTAAATAATTTGTAAGTAATAAACTCTTTCCCCCTTTAGGAAAAAGGAACTTCACTGCCCGCCGAGCGCCTAAACAAGTTCGCTCACCCTAGCCTTCTAAGACATATTTTGCAATTAGTTTACAATGCTGCCGTACTCGATCCGGACAAACTCAACCAATATGAGCCCTTTTCGCCGGAGGTTTATGGCGAGACGAGCTACGAGCTGGTGCAGCAGATGCTCAAGCACGTCACCGTCGGCAAGGAGGATACGTTCATCGATCTGGGTTCGGGAGTGGGCCAGGTCGTCCTCCAAATGGCCGGATCTTTTCCCCTGAAAACCTGCATTGGCATTGAGAAGGCGGACACGCCGGCACGATATGCGGAACGTATGGATGTGTTCTTTCGCCAGTATATGGGTTGGTTCGGGAAGCGCTACTGCGAATACAAGCTAATCAAGGGCGACTTCCTGGTGGACGAGCATCGGGAGAAGATCACCTCCTCGACGCTGGTGTTTGTAAATAATTTTGCCTTTGGGCCGACGGTAGATCACCAGCTAAAGGAGAGATTTGCGGATCTGCGCGATGGAGCGAGGGTTGTATCCTCCAAGTCGTTTTGTCCATTAAACTTTCGGATTACAGACAGGTGGGTTTGGCTTTTAATTGAAGTTTCTGTGTAAAGTATATATTCTAATTTCCTTTAATTTCTTGCAGAAACCTCAGCGACATCGGCACTATTATGCACGTGAGCGAGATTCCGCCTCTTAAGGGCTCTGTGTCCTGGACCTGCAAGCCCGTTTCGTATTATCTGCATGTGATCGATCGCACCATTTTGGAGCGATACTTTCAGCGCCTGAAAACGAAAGGCGGTAACGATCACGACAGTGTGGGTAAGTTCATCAGCGAAGGAAGGAGTTGCAGGGCAGGATGCACCAATTGGAAATCAATCAAACAAACACCACACACAGAAAACAGTCACTGTCTATCGGCATTGCATCAATCCTTACACTGCCAATCAATCACTGTCAAAATCAAGCATTCGTTTTCATGTCTTATGCTTTTCCTCGCTCGAATCAATCATTCATTATCATTCCTGAAATCAAATATCTAATAAGACTATTTGTTGTTCAAATGTACCCAATATTAATGTGACAGTCAGGGTTATTCAAGAATTTACTATTTATGAGGGTTTACAATAATTAAGCAGGTTACAGGGCAGGTCTAGCAGACTTCATGTTTTTCTTTTGTAGTCTTTGTTCTAATTCCGTACGATTTCTGCTTAAGATATATTTCCCTAAGCATTTTTTGTATGTTTAAATAATCAAGAAAGTTATTAACATTTATTTTAAAAATCCGGAGAGGTTTTCTCTTTCCTTCTAAAGGTTATTAAGGAATTATGATCAGTTTTGTGAATGGAAACTTAAATCTAAGGCGCTTTTCAATGAATCTATTAGGTTATACGAATATAATTTAAGGATCTGCTTTGTTAATTTGATCGGGGATCATCTTAATTCAAAGATTAGGGTTTTCAATACAAGTAATCAAAGTTATTAACCGAATTTCTTTCTTGTTGCAGGAACTGTGCGCACCACCCGCGATCGTGCCAAGCGTGAGGCGAACGTTGGACAGCACCATCATCATCACAATAACAACCATCATAATAATAGCAACAATCACGCCAACAACAACCATAACCATCAGCGGGAGCGGGAGCGGGAACAATCCAACGGAGCCATCGCCACCGTCGCCCAACAGCAGCAACAGCAGCGTCATCAATCCCAGTCGCCGGCCAATGTCAGCGGCGGCGGGGGACTAACAGTTGCCATTGGGCATCCAGCCGCCTCCAAGACACGCCAGCAGCAGCAGCAGCAACAGCAGCAGCAGCAACGCAGCCTAGACATGGAGAGCAGCACGGAGAGCGATGGCGAGGCGACGAATGGCAATGGCGGCAACACCACCACGACCACCAACACCACATCGGCTTCGAATGGTCCAATGACTCGAAAGGTGTGGTCCGACTGGTGCAGTTCCAAGGGCAAGAGTTCGCAGTCGGATGACGAGGAGAACAATAACTCCAATAGCAATGGAGGCAGTAATGGCGGTGGAACCGGGACCGGAGCCGGAGGTGTTGTTGGCCGCCAGGCCCGTGCTGCCACCCAAAAGAAACGCAAGAAGCTGACCAGGAAAGCGGCGATAGCCAGTAAGTCGGCAGCAGCTGCTCAAAGGGAAGCGGAGGCAGCGGCTGCGGCGGCATCAGCATCGGCAGCGATGGCCAGCAAGGACTCCAGCTCGAAGGAGGATCAACCAAGGGCCGCCAGTGCGGGACCCGGTCGCAAGGGGCGCTTGAAGAAGGGAGCCCGCGGCAGGAAATCCCTGAAGATTGTTGGCCTAGAGGCGCTGCATAAGCAAACGGTCTTAAGTACGTCTCTGGATGCCATGACCAAGAAGCTGCCAGCGGCTCCAGGAACGGTGGATCAGCAGCTGACGGCTCTGCTCACGGAGAATATGGCGCACACGGAATTGGATATACCGACGGCGCCACAGGACACGCCGTATGCCCTGCAGATCCTGCTCGATGTGTTCCGCACGCAGTACATGACGATGATCGAGCACATGAAGTCCAGTGCCTATGTGCCGCAGGTCCAGAAGCAGATTGCCCAGGAGCAGGAGAGGATGGCGCGGTTAAAGAATCGAGCCAACCAGCTGGACAAGCAGATCAAGGTCTTGATCCACGACAGTGTGGCGCTGCTCAAAGTGCGAATGAACGAGCTGGGCATTCATGGGAACTCCTCGAACGACCTCATCGCCCAGGCCAAGGAGATTGTGGGCAGGCATAAGGATCTTCAGCACACTGTCAGCCGGATGCGGAACGAGGTCACCTTCTACGAGGGTGAACAGAAGCATCTGCTCAAGAACCAGTTGAAGAACTTGCCCGAATACCAGAAACTCTGCAGCGGTGTCAATGGCAAGGTTAAGCTGGAGGTGCCGCCGGAACTGTCGGAGACCACGGCCCAGGAGCTGGTGCTCAAGGAAATCGCCAATACGCTTAGCCAACGGAAGAAGCTGTACGCCCAGGTGTCCACCATTGAGCAGGAGACGACGGTTCTGCAGAAGACGGCGGAGGAGCGATCAACGGCAGCGACGCTTCTGGCGCAGGGAACCAACATGATGACCGTACCCAACACCAACGTACCCTCGTCGTCGTGCTCGTCCTCGACCACCTCCTCCTCCTCTACCACTTCCACCTCCCTCTCGAATCCTCTAACCGTGCCAACAAACAATAAACTGAATAGCGTGAAGAACTCCCGACGCAGTCGCGAGCACCGCGCTCGATCGCAGGAGTGGCCAGAGGTGCCCGAGGTGGGCAAGATCCAGGAAAGCAATCCCGAAGTCCTTGCCCAGAAAATCGTGGAAACCTGCCGTCAAATCGAGGCGGGCAAGTTCCAGGGAGGTGCAGCCGTGCCAGCCTACCAGGTGAATGGCAAGAATAAGGTTATTTTGGAGGCACCACAACCACCGCAAGCGCCGCCAGTTGCTCCGGCATTGAGCATTAAGTCTTCACCTGGTCATCACTACAAGGACAGCACTCTGATGCCCGCACCCAAGCAGCAGCAGCAGCAACAACAGCAACAGCTGACGACACCCTCTTCCCTGCTGCCCAAGTGTGAGTTGCCGGGCCTGTCGGCCGGTAGTCGGAAGCAGGAATCGCCCAAGGTGGCCAACTTTGAGGATCGGCTGAAGAGTATCATCACTACGGCCTTGAACGAGGATCAGGAGCAGCGCAGCAAGGCGGTCGATCCTGTACCTTCGCCCTCTCCACTCCACAGTCCGGCGCCCAAGCGCTCCAAGCAACAGCCGCAGCATCCGCATCAGCCGGGCGCCGGAGCCTTGAATCCCACCCAGTCGCTGCCCAACAATCTGCACAACATCATCACCGTTTCGACCCAAGGTCTGATGCATCTGAATGCCAACACAACTATATCCCCTATAACACCGCCGCTGCCGGGCCCGGGAGCCGGAGCCACAGCCTCGACGGCGCCGCCGCCGCCAGCGAATCTTCCCTACGGAGCCTACGGCGGGGCAGTGGGCAAGGTTTCGGCATCAAGCAAGTATCAGCAAGCAGCCAAGGAGCCCAAGTACGCACCACCACCGCCGCCGCCTCCGCCATCCCACATGGCTGCCTTGTACTCGGCGGGACAGCAGCAGACAGCCGCTCCCGCGGATTTGGGCTACCAGCAAAGGCGGCGCGGCTCCGTGAGTGCCAGCAGCTATGAGCACTTCATGGTCCAGCAGCAGCAGCAACAACAACAACATGCTCTGATGCTGGCAGCAGCCGCCCATGCTGCACAGCGTCAGCAGATGCGAGTGGAGGAACAGCAGCAGCAGCACCAGCAGCATCAGCAACAGCAGCAGCATCATCTTCACCACCAGCAGCAGCAACAACATCTTCAGCAGCAGCAACAGCATCGCCTGCAACATCAACACCTTCAGCACCACCATCACCATCCCAATGAGTTCAAGGCTCCGCCAGCTGATAATCTTCACCTGCAGCGTTCGAGTAGCCGGGAGCAGTTGATAGTGGAGCCGCCGCAACAGCAGCCACTGGAGCTGCTGCCCCGGGCCAGTTCCGCCAACTCGGACTACGGCGGCTATCGCATCCGTCCGCCCAGCAGGCCCAGCTCCAATTCCTCGCAGCCGGACTATACTCAGGTTTCGCCCGCAAAGATGGCTCTGCGCCGGCATTTATCGCAGGAGAAGCTGAGCCAGCACGTGACCCCGCAGGCCACGCCACCACCACCGCCGGGACAGGTAGGAGCCAGCACCACCACCTCGGGCAAGACTATCGGAGATCTGGTTAATGGGGAGATCGAGCGCACCTTAGAGATCTCACATCAGAGCATCATCAATGCAGCTGTGAACATGAGCACCGGCGGCGCCCATTTCATGGAGCGAACAACCTTTCTCAACGACAGATCCAACGATCGGCTGCTCATCAACCTTAATGCCCAGCGACCGGAGCGAGTGCATGTTCGGCCGCTCTCCGACGAGTCCCAGGAACCCCATCCCACCAGCTATGCCCAGGACAGAGGAGCAGCTTCGACCGCAGGAGGGAGTAGCAGCAATCTGGCCACTCTGGCTCACGTGGCCTATGTCCAGAAGGCGCAGGGCGGTGGGGGACGAGCGAACGCGGGAACAGCGCCACCTCCAACCACCCACCCTACGTCCGCTCGTTCGGGACGTGACTATCAGCCGGTGGCCCTGCCCCGGGCGGAGCTGAAGGGCAGCATCGAGGCCTACTTTCACGAGGAGCAGCAGCAGCAGCAGAAGCAGTCAAAGGGCGCTGGATCGGCGGGAGCGGCCGCCTTGCGGGGACCCCGTCTTAACGGCGCCAATCCGCCATTGGAGGGTAACTTCAAAAGGGATCTTTTAATAAAGAAATAGTTGACTTATCTTCTCTTTTATTTTTCTTAGGTTTAGCTGCTTCACTGCAGGATCATGTACGTGCCCGAAAGTACAAGGAGGAGACCGAGGAGCGTCAACGCCGCGCTGCAGCCGCAGCCTCGTCATCGTCTTCAGCGGGAGTACCGCCCTCTGGCCTGGAAATGGCCGCTCACTATGCTCACCAGGCGCCGCCAGCCCACAGCTACCATCATCATCACCACCATGCCGCCAGTCTCAATGGAACGCCGCACAAAGTCGAGCGTAAGCAGGGCCTTCACTTACCAGGCCAATTACATTCTAAGCTTCCCTTCGTTCTCTTTCAGTTGGAGTAAAGCGAAGCTCGCCGCTTGCGCCGCACCAGCAACCGCCGCGTCCCTCGAAGCTGGCCCACTATGAGCCGCCGCCGCAGCAACAGCATCACCAAGCCCACTTGTACCCCAATGGACAAGTGTTACCACCGCCGCCACCAGCTCATGATGCCACCACGCCCTCGCCAACGCCTTCGTCGTCGTCTTCGTCCTGCGGTAGGCGCAGCAATAGCACTAACAACGGCAAAATGCTTGTGGATCCACCTCTGTTAATGAGCCCCGAGATCAACTCGTTGATGGGCGATGAGCGACCGCTGCAGCTGTCGCATCACGCGCAGCAACAGCAGCAAATGCTGCACCACCATCAGTCGCAGCAGCATCAGCAGCAGCACCAGCCACACCTGCAGCAGTTGAGGGTGCCACATCTGGGACATGGACATGGTCATGGTCATGGCCACAGTCATAGTACGACACCCACTATGGGCGGACAGCGTAGTGGTGCCAATGCCGCCGACGATGGTAAGCTATATGTAGACCAAGCTATTTCGGCCAGGTCACCACCAGCACCCACACATGCACTACCAACACCGCCACCAGCACACGTAGCCTATCCGCAAGAACTGCCTTATCTTCACCAGCACAAATACAAAACTCGACTAGCCGCCCAAATGGTGGCAGAAGATCTAACAATGAAGCGAGCCGAGGCGGAATCGGAAGAGGAGGAGGTGGAAGCGGAGCAAGACGAGGAGGAGTCAGCCTCTGAGCGAGAGGAAGAGGTGGAGGCCGATGATTCTACCTCTAGCTCTGGCTCTAGCTCAAGCTCCAGCTCCTCTGCTGCCAATTCCGATTCTGAAGCGGCTTGATTTGCTTAGCCACACCACAAAACATAACGCACACACACATATTTTCCTACATTTAGACATTTTTACTCCTGTAAATACAACACAACTCACAATGCAAAACACATGTAATTTTTTAATGGAAACAAACCATTTTTGTCAAATTATTATTTTAAATGTTGCGTGTTGTTCCGTAGCTTTTGGTCTTTGTTCCCTCATACTCGTAGAACGCACTGTAATGTTTATTGTTCTTATCATTTCAAGTAGCATTTGCATATTTATGTTTTATTTGTTTATCATTTTGTATTGCTTTTTCTACTATATTTTTTATTTTTGCCATCAACATTTTTGAGAATTGGTATTCCCTATTTATAGAGTTAAAATAAAACTAACGGCGAACATCGAAGAATTTAACAAAATAAAAAGAACTGTCCAAGATAAGAGCAGTGAGGAAAACATTTAGTCACAATTGAAATAAATATTTAAATGGGTTTTTTACACATATTTTCCATCTTAAAAACATCTTTGTATCATTCGATAAAAGCAAAGTAAACGCGACGACCAACAACATCCTGAAAAACATGCTGAGAAAGTACCTTATATAGTTTCTCCTCTTCTCTTTTATCCTAAGCGTCATGCCAAATCAATCATCTATATCTATGCATATAAAATATGTTAACCAGAGCCACCCAACCACACACACCACACACTACACAACATGAAGCTAAAAGGCTTAATTTGTAAAAAATAAACATACAACACACACACCCCCATTTTAAGCAAACATTTATTTCGAAATTAACCTACAAAAAAACAATCTTTCTTGGAATGTTATTATTATTAAAATGCATAATTAATTTTCAATTTTACTAAAAAATTCAAACAAACAAAAAAGAATAGATTGCAAATGCAAATTGGTAACGCTAAGACCTAAAAAAATATTTAAAAAACAACGAAAACAAAACCACAAAACCAAAAACAATTATGCCCTCATTCTCTTATCCATAGCCTTCTTTTTATGACTCCCTTCTATATTATGCTCTACTCCCATACAGTTAACGATTTGGCAGCGCAACGTACTATAACTAATTACGATCCCAGACGTCGCCTTCGCACGACTTTGTCTGGTGGCCCAACGAAACTATCAGCTGCCCAGCATAACAATAATAATAGTAATCACAATCTGAATGGATATGTTCTGGCAGATAGTAGTAGTAGTTGCTCCCACACACAAGTAACCCCAATAACCAATGATCGATTGCATTGAACAGAAACAGAAATTGAAATTGAAAATGAATTGAAATTATATTGAATTGATTGAATGCAATGTGCATAACCTCAAAATTCCTCAAAAACGAAAGCCAAAAAACCAAAAGCGAAAAGCAAAACCGAAAAAACATGTTTGTTGTTGGGCGATCAAGAGACAAAATCTTCCTTAACTAATAAATAATAAGCAGAGTACAAAAAACAAAAAAACCTGATGATCAGAAACAACCTACAAAAAAGACAACTTTTAATTTTTGCCTTTAATAATTTACGTACTAAAAGAACAGAATTTATATGCCAAAAACAAAACAAAAAATTATATAATTAAAAACCCGAAACAAAAAAAAATTATGAAAATATAACCGAGCATGAGGTAAGTTCTGTTGCGCCTAATTGGTTTTCTTTCTTTTTATTATGATTTTTACTTATGATTTACATTATTTTCGATTTTTCATTATGTAACAAACTTTTCTTTTAACATTTACCACACGCATCACACATACAAGAAAAGAAAAAAAAAACACCCATAAAACGTGAAGGAACACAAGAACACAAGAACATACATGTCCCCTGCACGCAACGCAACTGTACCAAAAAGAAAGAAAGATGCTTAGGACACGACTGGCGTCATTGCCATTGTTATCGTTATCGTTATCACAATTGCCGACTGACTATAACCCCCAGAACTCACCTTATCTCACCCCAAAAACTCCAATCCAAAATGCAAAATTCGCACAATTTTAGCTCAAGCTTCAATGGGAAATAACTAACAATTCCTTTCTTATAATTTAACTCCAGATGATGTTATAGCCGCCGATGACGAGTCCCACTGGCAGCATCGCGTCAGTTCCGGTTTCGATCGATTGGTGGCCTTCGCCAGCACGGAATTGGATAAAACGCGGCGTAGCATCGATGGCATCGATACGGTTCCAGCCTCGATCAGTTGCAACACGTCGCCGGACTCCGGCATTACGCACAGCAGCAGCAATTCGGATGCGGTGCGAACATTCCTGTCCACCTCCTCCAGCTCCTCATCGCAACTGGAGCTCCCCATTGGCAGCGGTGGCAGCAGCAGCAACAGCCTGTATAACAACAGCAGCAGCAGCGGCAGCGGGAACATCG
The DNA here is from genome assembly GCA_008042775.1 of Drosophila pectinifera. Classification (NCBI taxonomy): domain Eukaryota; kingdom Metazoa; phylum Arthropoda; class Insecta; order Diptera; family Drosophilidae; genus Drosophila; species Drosophila pectinifera. Next base: position 110,702 of record VNKC01001971.1, read on the forward strand.
CGAACAGCGGGGCGGTTAGTCATCAGCAGCAACAGCAGCAGCAGCAGTTGCAACTGCTGCAGGTTCAGCAGCAACAGCAGCAGCAGCACCAGCAACAGCATCTGACCACCGATCACCTAAGCGACAGCGGCAGTATCAAGTCGTCGACATCCTCGTCACTGCACGGAGCTGGCAGCAGCTCTTTGAAAACAGTATCGCCGGTGGATCCCAATGCCATTGAATCGCCGCCGCTGTCGGACGTTGGATTGCCCAGGACACCGAGTCCAAGTGCCGCCAGCGTGGCCACGCCTCCTCTGGCGAGTGGGCCACCTCTGTCCGGTGGTGACCTGGCTGGAATACCGTTGAAGTACCAGCGCAAGTCGAAGAGCGGCTCTGAGAAGCACTACAAGAAGAAGTTCTGCGAGCGGAACTGGGAGTACGACTGCGACGAGTTGCTAGCCTACTCCAACTCCAGTGCACCACCGACAGCGGCCGATGCGGCCGGCAATGGGCCACCTAGTTTGGTGGACACGGCCACGAGTGCAGGAATAGTCGCTGCAGCTGCACCGATACAGCTGGGAAAATCCGGCAAGTCACCGAAGGAGAAATCATCGCCGCACCACAACAGCGGCTATAATCATCACCACAAATCCTCGAAATTCCGGCCAAAGGGCAAGGACTGGGACTGGTCGATGGACAGTCGCAGCCAGACGGGCGACCACCTGCTGCCCCAAAATATAAACAACTCAACAACCACCACAACGAGTAATTAATTTAGTAAACTAATTTAGTTCAATTTTGCTGAAGGATGGAGCATGAAGCGCATGAAAGCGGAGAGTACGCAACTCGTTTGCTGCTTTTTAGCCAGATTAATTGTACATTTTGGATCTATGAATGAATGATGGATAGATCCCTGTGAATTATATATTGTATTTAAATGAAGATTTTTTGTAATTTTAACTAAATGAATTGTGTACGCATATAGCTAACTTATTTGTATAGCACAGCTCTCCATTATTTGCCTTGTTTTATTTAATTAATTAATTAATTGCTATCCACCAGCTCTCCTCCTGTCTCCTGTCACCAGTGTGTTTTTTATTTCATTGCGAATTCTATAATTAGGCTAGGTATTAGGTTATAAGTATAAGGTTAAACCCATACTGCTGATGAACAATGTTACTACTGACTTCTTTATACCGATTGTACCAATTATCATTATTATTATTATTGTATTTAATTTGAATTATTATTGTTTATGTACGTTTGTCCGTAAGTTGAATGTGTTTTGTCCTTATTATTATTATTATTTTGAAATAAAATTGTCAACTAATTGAAAAGATTTTGATTATGATTTTGTTTTCGTTGAATTATTTAATATTAAAACAAACGCTGTTACAGTCTCTCCTCTCCACGTTGAATTGGGACCAACCAACCCTCGAATTCCGAACCCGTTCCTGTTTTCAATACGACGAAGTCAGTTGCTTCCACAAAACGAATATATAAAAGGACATTTTAAATGAGTAAATGTAGGAAATGTACTTTACTTTTCATTAAGTGACTTGGCAACAATATATATTTCCATATTCGAGATGCACGTTTGCGATTTAGCGAATATATCCATATATGGCACAAACGCTTAAGAAATATTTATTTCATAGTTTTGTATTCTTTTTTTGTATTCCTCTTAATTCTTTAATATTTGCGCTCGCGTATAGGATTTTAGATATCGGGTGTTCGCTCAAATAGGAAGGCGGAGAGAGGATATATACAACATATACTTTAACAGATTAATCGCAAAACAATAACTGATGTAGAGGTATTAGATAACGTATACAAGCAACATGCTACATGCAATATGCAACCGCAGCAGCAGCAGCAGCAACAGTAACAGAAGCAGAACAACAACAAGTAACCTTATAAATTAATGAATTTTCCACCTCAGCGAAATAAACAACAATTTTATATATATTATATTATATTATATTATAGCAGGCATATACAACATATATACATATAGATACTTATATATATATATATTATATACGATGCGAGCAGCAGCGGGGAGGTAAAAGAATATCAGGAAACCAATTGAACCGTAAACAAACAAATAAATGATTTACAAGCATTTAAAATAAACAACAACAAGCATAAACAAACAAATATTTAGCAAAACATAATGAAAACTTATATGATTAACAGTAACTTATAGCGAATAATGGGAATTTCAAATGTGCTATTAGCGTAGTATATATATATAATTAACAAAAGAGTAACATAAATAAATTCGGTATTAAACAAAAGGAGAGCAAGTACATCATGGGCGCAAAATGATTTTTATACGTAATATATTACGACAAGCGTGTGGAGTGACGCATGAAGAGTTGTGTAGCAAATGAAATATAATTATTTTGGCGCTATTAAAACCAATGTCATGTAAAATGCATATAAAAAATAAATAGTTAAATTTACATGTAAAATTCATAAAACAATAAACGAAGAATGTAAAAGTGTCATGGTTATAATGGGCAACCAGACAAAAATTAAATGAGCACACACACGCATATTAACATTAAAGGTATTATTATGTATATTTAACAAATATTTATTGCATATTATTATTATTTTTAACTTAAACGTTTAATAAAAAATATTAAAATATAATTAACGACAATATTAATGCGTTTTTTGGATATGGGTTGCAGATATTTAATGTAAAGAGTATTAAGGAGTTATGTTTTAAATTTCAAGTTGACAACGTTGTCAACAAGGTAACAAGATAACAAATTAAAAAAAAAATAAAAAATCTGTTTACATCAACGTTAAAATTCCAACTATTTAACATTAAAATACCTATAAAAACGAGAAATAAAATTTTGGCCAATTTTAGGGTATTAGGGTATTAAAATGTCGACTCAAAAATGCGAAAATTTGATGTCTTCTGGAGAGCATATTATGGCCAACAATGGAATGACAGCCAAATGCCATATATATTCCGAATTGCTGTTTTCAAGTCTGTTTTGGCCAAGTAAAGGTTATTCTTAAGTTTGATTTTTCCAAAAATTATGATATAAAAATGCCAATTTAAGGACCCAAATCTCCGCATACTTGAGGTCTTCTGGAGAGCATAATTTGGCCAAAAATGGAATGACAGCCAAATGCCATATATATTCCGATCCGCTGTTTTTAAGGCTGTTTGGGCCAATTTATGGTTATTCTTAATTTAGCTTCGTCCAAAAATTATAACATAAAAATGCCGATTTAAGGACCCAAAAATCCGCATACTTGAGGTCTTCTGGAGAGCATATTTTGGTCAGAAATGGAATGACAGTCAAATGTCATATATATTCCGATCCGCTGTTTTTAAGGCTGTTTGGGCCAACTTTTGGTTATTCTTAAGTTTGATTAGTTAAAAAATTAGGATATAAAAATGCCAATTTAAGGACCCAAATATCCGCATACTTGAGGTCTTCTGGAGAGCATAATTTGGCCAAGAATGGAACGACAGCCAAATGCCGTATATATTCCGAA
>VNKC01001975.1:0-10178 GCA_008042775.1 Drosophila pectinifera
TATATATGTAAACATTATTTCTTCAGTAATTTTTCTTCTCCAGACTGAAATTGAGCATTGTTATTTAAGTTGTATATATTAATTATATATTATATATTATATTTATATTATATATTATATATATATTATATATTAGTTAACTATTTTGTGGAGTTAGCTTTATGTCTATTAAATTTAGGAATTTTTAAAAGAGTTTAGATCAGGGAAAACTTTAGGGAAAACTCTTTTATCAATAAATAATATCTCTGATTAATAATTTTTTGAAAATTTTCTTTAAAAATTGCTTTAAAATAGATTAAAAAAAATTCAGTAATTGTTCTTCTCCAGACTGAATAGAACATTTAAATTCTATATCTATCAGTTAATTTTTTTGGTGGAAAACAGCCCAAATAAAAGAGCTTAATTATTATGAATTTTTAAAAGAATTTTTATAAGAAAACCAAAAATGTCTAAACAAATGTCCCAACAACGCTTCCAGCCCATCGACCCGGATCGCCCCTGGCCAGCTGCTTAAGGCCATCTGCTTTATCAGCCTCAAAAGTCGAGGGTTCTCTCCAGCCAGGACCCACCGACAAACACACTCGCTTGCATTAATATACTCGTATAGGGCCCGTAATGCCATAATAAGGCTGTCAAGCGATGACGTTGACATTGTCAACTCACTTGTCAAAGACGCACATCAAAGGCAGGCGACAGATATGGCGAAGTAGCCCCCGGTGTCCCCACCACCCGACTGTTTGTTCGGCGAGTGCCAGGCGAGGGTTCTTTGACGCTGGGCTCCTGGATGTGTTCCTGGGGCCATTGTTGTGGGCAGCCACCGCTGCCGCTCTCACTCCTGCTGATGACGTTTCGATAACAAAGTCGAATGTTTGGGCGCTGATTAATTCGGCTCAAGATTGCGGGGGCGGAGCACAAAACAAAGGATTTTTCCTCGGTACTAAACGCTGGCATTTAGCTTAATTAGTCCTCCACAGATATAGTCTGATTTTTGGAAAGGAAAGAAACTGGCTAGATTAAAATTTTTAGCTTGCATTGTTTTTAAAAGCCCACTAAAGAAGCGAGAAAGATTACTAGTCTCGATCAAATTAATCAATTAACTTGGACAGTTTTTTATTTTTGGTAGACATCTTATACAAGACGGAAATTTCCCTTAAAACGGCTTACTAACTTCTGATTAAGACCAAATAAATTAATAGTTACCATATAAGCATGTGGTTTGAATAAGATATGATCATAGGATCTATTTTTGTAGGAACATATTCTAATCTAATCCCTGCATTAACTTTATAGTTTTATATATATTTCCAATATTCTTACACATTTCTATTCGCTATATATTTATATATCGCTGCATTGACATTATAGTTTCATACGTACTTCTATTCATACATTTCATTTATGAATTAGCATTTTCTTTAGCCAACAAAAGTTCCTTCATAAAGAATTTTGTGATCAATGATATGTATTATACAGGATATACACCACAAATTATTTTATTATCTTTGTAATCTTTGATTTGCTTTTTTATTAAGCTTTAATTTGATGGGCCATGTATGTACATATATTCTAAAATCTTAAATAAGAAGTCCTGCTGCCTTTCCTGGTTGTAATCAACAGCCAATTGCTTTTCCATTGCCCATACCCTCTGAGCGTTTTGATTAGCCAATTTCGGTTGAGTAATCCTTGGTGCAACCCAGTCCAAGGCCCGAGGCGACGACGCATTCTGACAGTAATTGCCCAACGGTTTTCGCTAATGCCCCAAATTGGCTGTTGACGCCGAATCTCACATTCTCGAAGGCCGGCTCCCGAAAAGGAGCCCCTCCTGCCGAAACCCAGCCCGCCCATCCTGCCCATCTTGCCCACCGTCGCTGTCGCCTCAGCTGCTGCTGCGTGACACATGAACAGCTAATTATGACCCGGAATGCGCCTGGCCCTCTCCCTCCTCCCTCAGCCGTTCGTGCGATGTGTCCGCTCTTGGCCAGCAATTGATTCATTGTCGGTTTGCATATCAACTTAGGCCGGCCCGAAGAGCACGTGCGAAACGGGCGATTGCGGCTGCTACTTTAATGTTGGCCCAAAGGTGGGAGTAAGCTATTTCTCTGAGGCATTAAAGGGGTTACAATTAACTCAAGCGAAAGGAAATCAGACAACCAGATTTGGCCAGAAACCATACCTTTATGAAACTGGTAGGTTCCCTTCAATTAAAACAAATCAGAAAGCCCAATAATAACATTCCATTTAATTTTTAATATATGCTTTATATGGCCCTTGTAGCCCTATAGATTTACCTTAAATATTTTGTCACAATATGGTCTGTGCGTTGACCGAACTAAAGCTTAAACTTAAGTTGCTCGTTAGCCAATATATATACATCCCATTTTGCCATATAACACACTTAAATACCCCGACTACCGCAATCGTTACTCACAAAAAAATGCACATTAAACCGGCTAGGAAGTGGCTCTTTAAGTTTTAACCCAAATTGAAGGCGTCTTCCACGGTGGCACACATTTCCAGAAGCCGAAAAAATAAGGGAGTGCACGGCAGGAACGCACACAAGCTGAAGCCGAACTCGTTCAGCTTCAGACGGGGAAGACCCCATGTCGAGGGACTCCAGACGCTAGAAAGGGGCCAAGGGAATGCGGTTTGGAAATACGCAAACAAAACAAATTGCGAACAAAGTGCGTCCTTCGCCAACCGCCGCACAAAATAAATATGGCGCTGTGTGCCGAGCAGAAGGACGGATTTATTACAAGGAGTTTCCAGTCGACTTAGGGCAAGGACAATGAACTTGTCGCTTTCATCGTCACCGCACTCGTCAGGCTCGAAGTCAAATGTCAGTCAAAGACGATGACGACGACGACGACGACGAGGACGATGATGATGACGATGATGATGAAGAAGGAAGCACATTTTGGAAGCCAAGCCCGAAGGCAGAAGCCTGTCAGACGCACAGCAACTGAGGGTCCTGCCTGGAAGAAAGGATGATGGATGAATTTGTGATTTGTGCAGGTTAAATAAATATGTCTGGGAGGGCCACTGCCGCTGCTCCTGTTCCCTTGCTAATGAAGTGATTAGTGCAACGCCTCTTGGTACAATATTGCTTTTCAGGAAACCGGGCGCCGGGGCGGAGGTCTAATAAATAGCCCCAGACTTCGACGGGAAGCTTTGGGCCGGCTCGCTATTCCCGCCACGACGGAAATAAAACAAAGCACTTTCCATCGATCACAAATATTAAGCACATTTGTTATTAACGCCCTCACCCAACTATTACTCGGCAAAAGTTTTCGGGGCTATGGCACATATGCCATAGATGCAGATAAATTTGCGAGACGTGCATTGGCACTGGGACGGGCTCTGCCGGCTCTGCGAGTCTAATCAATTCCAATTAGTAGTCCAGTCCTCTGATGTATTCGCCGAAATTATTATTTATCATTTGGGTATTTGTTATTTATTTCCTCTGAACATTTCGAGGGTGCTGCTCCATTTTCTGCTGCGTTGATTTGTCAACACTTGAACTTATCAAGGAAGTCTTACTAATTTACTCTTAAAGCGTCCTATATTTAAGTATATGATAATCTGTTAAAAATGTATATAGTGTAAACATATGTATTTATAGTATTAAGTGTGAACATATTGTTATTTAATTGTACCTAGTGGTAAGTATCGATAACACGATAAATATCTTAGGAAGTGCGGCCAACTTCACTTAACAATAAGTAGAAGAAAGAGATAAACGCTAGAAATTATAAAAATATTTAAATATATAAAATAAAGACCATCATTTACAATAGATATATTTTTATTTGTTACCTAATAATATATGAAGTAGAATCAACCTATGAAGACCGTAAATGGGTATCTACAAGTTCTCGGACGCCCTTTATAGTGAAAGCAATTGACAGGTTGCGAGGCGTGAATGCCAACAGAATACCCCCAAGGACTCGTCACTCGGAGGATTCGTTATGCGGCCAGGAGGGGGAGCAGAGGGCGGTGGCAAGGGACAGCCATCTTATGTTTGTTGGTAAGTTGTTGATGTGGCTATTAATTAATGCGCCATGGAATGACACGTCGGCGCTGGCGAGCGAATTTATGAAGATGTATATGTGAAGATATCGCACAGTTGTGAGCCGGTATATATGTGTCTGCGATGGGTAAAAGCATATTTATGGATTATAAGGGCATAAATCTGAGTTGGGCTTTATCGGGGCCGGGCCAAAGTCCAGGAGAGCAGAATGATGATGGAATATGCGTATTTTTTTAATTAGCCGCATTTCCCCAGATTTATGAGTGTCCTGTGTGTCCGTGTGCACACATATATACATTTTCGCACTCTAATGCCCATTGGTTTTCGGGGCTGGGGCTGGGGTGGCCGGGGTCATTTGGGAATTATCCGCAGACGTGCCAGGTTCAATGATTTATGCATTCGCTTAATTGAGAAGTTCGAAGAGACTTTGATGGCACAAATCCTCAAAAGCTTTGATTATAATCGCACCTGAGGAAAAAGTAATTAGAGGGAGCCAAATCAAGGCGATGGGAAAAATGCATGAAAGTCGAAAATAAATAATTGAGATGATAATTCCACATAATTAGCAAAATCTCGAGTGATGATTTTCAATTACTATTGGCATCGGAATTGGATTGGACTCGAGTGTAGGAGGTGGAGCTGGCTGATCCCATTGAGGCTTCCTTTTTTCGTTGCGAAACTTTGGGGTCGTCGTTGGCGCATCTTAATTAATTCCTGTTTGATGAAAAACACTTTTACAAATTGACGAAGCTCGGGAAAAAGAGGAAAACTTTTACCTGTCGGATGTTATCAAGAGGAGGTGGCCACACTCAGGTTCTTGTCAGCTCCAATGACCTCTCCCCGCCCACGTTTCCTCCGCTTGAAATCCATTTTGTCAACTTTTTCAACCAACTTCTGACTCCCTGCGAGGTGAAATCAATTTTTTTCTCATAATTTGAATGGGGCGCGGGCTGGCACACACTGAATTCGTTCTCTCAATCAAGGAGGCAGGACTCCTTGCAACAATCTCACGTCCACATCCACATCCACATCCGCGTCCAGCTGTCAGTCAAGTGGCCGACGCCTTCACCCACACGTCACTCCCAGTGCCACTCCCTTCGCCCTGAGCCATCAGCCCTGCGCCCTCCGCCATCCGCCCTCTGCCTCTGGCCTGTCACTTCAAAACTTTACTTGCCAGAGCTGGCATCCCCGCTTTCCCGAGTCCCGAGTCCTGAGTCCTGAATCCTCAATCCGGCATTCGGAGTCTTCGCGTCTACGGGCTACCAGTCCCATTCCCTGTCCAACTTGAAGTGCAAGTCGAAGTCAACTCGCCGGAGAGACATTGATTGACTTTCTTAATAGACTTTACGTCTTGTCAAAATTAAGGAAATGCTTCGCACCGAAAGCCCTTCACTTCCATCTCTCTTGCCTGTACATAGGCCCTATTAGATAGTAGCATGGGTTTTAAACGCACCATTGCATTTATTTATGATTTATATATCCTTGTACCAATGAATTTTTAATAACAATACGTGTACACACGTACAGTCGTCGTCTGTCTCTAGAGCACTTTCTCCCTCTGGCTTTTAAAGGCAGCTCTAGAGCTATAAAATCGAGAGCAGAAAGTCTAATGGCTTTACTTAGCTTGTTATTAAAAAGTCCTTGCTAGTCCCATTGATATTTTCGCTTTAAAATATATCGTATCGTTCCCTAAATATACAAAGTTTAATTTTATAATATAATATCTATCGAGATATATGTTTTTGGTTGATTGTTGATTTTTCTGTAATTAAAACTCTATCGATAATACTGATATTATCGGCACTTAGAATTTTAAAGGCTTTGGATGATCATTACACAGCCAGTGCTCACGAATACATTCATACATATACATTTATTTTATTCTTGTAACTCCAAATGAAGTTTTCGAGTTTTTTTGAGGTTAGGAGATACATAACTTGACATAATGGATCAAAACAAACTTTAAACTAATCCTAGTCCTAATTTTCGGACAGAGCTGCTTTTGACCACTTTAACATAAAATTAATTTAGAGATACGCATACATCCTTGGATTATCTGCAGCAGAACATTGCCAAAGCAACATTTCTAAAATAAAATAAATACATTTTAAACTTAAACTATACTATAATATAAAGATAAGAATATTTATTATCAGTAAACCAAATATTTATAAGACTCTATTACAAGTGATTGATCAGAAAAAAATAAAGTTTAAAGTAAGTTTATTAAAATATTGCCCAAAAAAAATTGTTAAACTTTTCAATTTGTATTTTGTTTGGTATCCGGGTATAACAATTTTTGGTTATGAATTCTAAAAATTTTAAGACTCTTTTAATTCATAGATATTGTAATTGAATTGGATGATTAACTTCGAAGTTATTAGACAATACAAATGCTTGCTTCTATCTTGTGCTGGCCTCAAATAGTTTCTCGAATCTCAAACCATGGTTTCAAGCTGGCTCGATCAAAAATTAATCTTTATGTATCTTAATTATTATTATCTTATTAAAACAGAATAATCGGTACAGAAATTGAGCCGCATATTTAATTTAATTACATGCACAAAGCTTTGCTTAGGGGTTATCTCTGGTATTTTATATTTTTAAAATATTGAATCATAGTTTTAATATGATAGTTTTAATATGATTCTTTTAATCTAACAGCTTATAAAATATATCTAACAGGTAAATCGATCTTATATTTTTAGTTTATTCAATTAAATATGGTTAGTGCAAGTTTTTTAATGCGTTTTTTTTTTAATATTGTATTAAACGTTAAGTGCTCAACATTTTTTACTGCAAAAATAGGATGCCTTTACATAAAAGTCGAACAGTCCCACTGTAGTAAAGTGAGCACTGCCTGAGTCCAGTCAGTGATTTTCCAATGCTAAATGGTCGTTGTGTTTGGAGGATACTACCAAACAAGTTCCCATGGTCGCCGATCTTAGCCGCCGACTAAGCCCTGTTAGTCGCCCCGCAATCGATTTCCCATAATGATAGAGAGAACACAAATTATTTATGTGCCCTGTTGGTGGATTTGCGTTTGCATCGACAAATCAAATTATCCGCAGCGTGAGACATTCGTCATGTCTAAGGTTGGACATGGCCAAGGCCTCGCCGCCCGGCGTCCTTCCGTCCGTCCTTGCGATTCCGTGTCGGCCACAGTCACAGCCATCCGTCATGAGCGGTGACGTCGGCGTCCTCGTCGCAGTCATCGTTCAATGCATGAAATCGAGTGCACTGGCATCAGATTTGAACAGTTTGATGGATCAACTTGTGCACGTCCTCGTCATAACTCACAACACTTTTCCCCGACCCCGTTGGCCTTCCACTCACCCAGCCGTCCATCCATCCATCCGTCCATCCATCCATCTATCCGTACACTCGTCCGTCCGTCGGCTCGTTGGCCAAGGCCTCCTCCGTTTGACGTTTGATGTGAGATCTGTCAGGGCGGGCACTGAGCCTTGTTCCAATTCGCTTGCAGCTTTAGCCTGTCTGTTTCAATGTTGGCCAATTTGCAAACTGAATGATTGTCGGTGGCTTTTGTTCTCGGCTCAGTCGCAGGCTCGGTATCATGGCTAGCCGGGCAGCAGTTTCTTCATTTTTGGATACCCTATGGCCCCTGATTTATTGCCAATTAATAAAATTGAAGTGTCATAATTCACGAGGCGATCTCTGTAAGCCGTCTACCAAAATGTAATTGAGTATTAAAGGGCTGTGTTAAGGATTGGGAACAAAAATGATTAATAATAATATTATTAAATAAAAATCCACATCTTAAAGCTGCTCTAGAAAGTATCAGAGCTCTAAGTTAGCTTAAAATTAAAAATCAAGACAATAATCCTTAGAGTTTTGATACAAAATCTGCCCTTGAACTATTTATTGCATACTTTTAGACACCTTTTAAAGTGATTTTAAAAACTAAGTTATTTTTGGGGCACCCTTAAAAGTCTGATTAAATTGTTATATTCTTATATTTTTCTAAAAATGTTTCATTAAGTAAGGAAGGGTGTTGCATTAAACTAAATATTTTGCAGACTAAATCAAAGTTATATTCCGCTTCCTTTTTTAATATAAAATCCAACTTTGATGCGTAGGTCAAAGTTCTATAAAAATGGCTTTAATCGAGTTGGAAACGTAGAGCTACTTTATTGCTTGGGTCAATTGAATAAACCGCAACGCAGCAAGCGGGCAAAAGCAAAGTGGAATCACTTTGATGGAATACACATCGTCGCCGAGGACGGGATATGGCTGTTGTCCCGACGATGACGAGGACGATGATGATGATGATGGTGATGGTGACGACGATAAGTGCGTCCGATATCGGGGCCACAGGGCGTATGGGTAGGTAGGTTCGGGATAGGATGGAATGGATGGTGAAATGGGATGTGATGGGATGGAATGGGAGGGCGGGAACGAGGACCAGAACTCTTGATTGATTGATGACGAATCGGGCGTCGTAATTCTCGTTGAGAGGCAAACAATTTGCGTCGCCTTCGGCGAGAAGGTGAGAAAATGAAGTGTTCTGCCAGCCGCTTGTTGCTTGGGAAAATTTTCGAAAAATGCCTACCAGCACACATACACAGGCACTGGAGGGTCCTTCCATTGTGCCAGACAGAAGGGGGACTAGGACAAGGCCGCCGCAGATCCAAGGAATAATATCGCAATAGTCTGCCGTGTGGCATAGGCCACGAACCACGGCCCTCCGCCATCCGCCCACCTACGACCCACAGACGGGGCAACAACAAAAGAGGAGCAGCAGCAAAAAAGTTAAGCAGAAATTGTTTTTCCAGAAGTTCGGTTTCGGTTCGGTTTGGTTTGGTTTGGAGTTGAATTTCCTTGGCGAGGCACAAAAAGCCCCGAATAGCGATTTTTTCACGTTCCACCCGACACACCCCACCTCCTTCCTGCTCCTGGCTTAAATATGTGTGTGCGTGTCGGCCTTGGCAGCGAGGCGAGGCGAGCGTCTGCCTGCCGTCTGCCGGCTGCCGGCAGCCGGAGCTCTTTCTTTTGCCCTGGCCCAGAGTTCAAGTTCCCCAGCGAAGCCCAACCCCAGTCCTCGCAACCCACTTTGCCATTCATCGAACCCAATGGCAACTTGTTGATTTTTGTATGAAATTCACATGCAAAAACCAAACCAATTTCGCCCTTCATTGGCGCTCGCCGGTCGGCACTCGCCTTTCTTTTTTCCTCCTTTTCTGGCCCTCTACTTCGTTGTGTTTGTTTTGCGTGGCTTTTACCCAGTGTTTTTTCTCCACACTTTTCCAGCAAACTAGGCTGCTCCGGCAGCGGCCAAAACGGAAATCAATAATCGATTTTGATGTAATGGCTGAATTCCTGCATACTCCTTTAAAGGACCGCCTTTAATTTTATTTTACTCTGCGTTTTTTGTTTGAGAGTTCTCTCGATCTGTAGCTACTGACTACTTCCATATGGCGCTGAACTGACTGATTCTAATGAAAATATAGAATATATATATTTGATAGGAGATATATGTTCTTAAAGAGTTAGTATAGATTTTTAGCTGCATCAGCCAGAGGAAAGTGCAGTCTCAGGTCGCTCGTATTAGAATACAAAACTTGAAATATCTTATGAATCTTTTAAGTCTTTAGCAGCTCAGGCGGCAAAGTCCTTTGGCTGAAACTCGATACAACATCCAAAACCCATAACCACATGCCACAATTTTCTGCTGGCTCATCAATTGTGACAACGGCTCGAGTAATTCTCTCGGACGTTTCACGCCAAACTGAACGCAGACGACACCCAATCAAAGAGTTATCTTGGCCAACACACAGAAAATAATAAAATAAATAAAACAGAGGAAACTAATACCACTTAGGAGAAACCGAAAACTGAGAAGGTCAAAAGTGAAGCGCGGTTACCTTAGTCCGCCTCAAAATTTTGACATTAATTAATTTCCGATTAGCGACACGGAATTTGTGCGCTACCGAAAATTCCCAACTCAATGGGTTCAAATTACCCTTTATTTTCGAATTTCTCGACTTTCGCCTTCTAATGCCGGCCGACACATGCTGCCAAGTGTGAACGACGCCACTTTACGCCGCAGGATCTTCCAATCCCTTTTCTTTTTTGTATTATATATTTATATTTATAATTGGCAAAAGATTTCTTTGGACTGATCAGCCGGGTA
>VNKC01001977.1:0-66610 GCA_008042775.1 Drosophila pectinifera
AGGATGAGGTGCCCTGTGTGCGTGTGAACTCCTCTGACTAACTTGGTGCTCCTGCTGCAAGTCAATGGATGATGGAGGCGTTATAGTACGCTGTACTTTTGCTTTCGTCGGTGTTTGTTTATATAATAAAACTCACGTTTCGAGACGAATATTTCACCACAATTCGGTTTATCGGCGCACACACAAAAACATAAAATCAAGTTCACAGCGCAGGGTTGTCAAGGACCTAAAAAATATCGAGTTAACTGGTGTGGGGTAGGTATCGGTGAAACTATCGGTTGGTGTCGGTAATAAAAATATAATAATCTAAAAACTTAGTTTATATAAGTATTTCAGATCTAAAAAGTGGCTACAGAAGATAAAGATTTTAACGGCGAATCGGACAATATATGACATTTGGCTGTCCTTCCATTTTTGGCAAAACTATGCCAAACCAATATTAAAAATATTCATAACTTAGCCAAAACAGCCTTAAATTCAGTTCGGAAAGCAGATCTGTGTTAGTTTTTAGGTAGTTAATTAATCTGCATATCGACTTTAAATATTTATGAAAATAAAATTTTTGCCAATTTTTGACAATTTTAATGATGTAACCCCTTATCAAATTTTCAAAAATTGGCCAAAAATTTTTTTCTTGCTTTTTTTCATATTTTAGTTTAAAATAATTAAGATTTTAACGGCGAATCTGACAATATATAACATTTGGCTGTCATTCCATTTTTGGCCAAAATATGCTGTTAAGAAGATGCGTATTTTTGGGTCCTTTAATCGGATTTTTATATTCCAATTTGTAGGACAAATCAATGTTAAAAATATTCATAGCCAAGCCAAAATTTCCTTAATTTTAATGATGTAACGCCTTATCAATTAAAGATAATGAAAAAGAATACAACCGGTATTATATTCATGCCGTATATAGAAACTTGAAGCGATAGTTTTTATAAAAGAAAAGATTTGACAGCCCTACGGAGAAGCATGGTAGAACGCGGAACAGCCGTTATTAATCGATAATAAACATCAGTGTTGTCGAACAACCAACTGCAATGTCAACAAAGATATTTTATTTTTACATTTTTTATTATTTATCTCAAAATTATTAGGACGTTTCCATTGCCTGGTTGCCTGTGGCCGTGGACTCCTTTGGTAATTCCTTGAGACGCTGCAGCATATTGTGCGAAACGAGGTCAAGCTTTAGGTGTTGCACACTCAGGGCGCTGCCGTCCCAATCACGCAGCATCTTCAGCTTCAGCGGATCGCAGAGATTCAGCAGCTCCAAGCCGCCGCTGCGGTACTCGCTGCGCTCCTTCTCTAGTGTAATCGTAATCACATCCTTGCGGGCAGCGTGCTGATTCGCCCGGTGTTTGCCAATCGACTGTTTTAGGTTGATCTGCTCCAGCTCCTCGTCGAAGCGTGTGAAGTACAGGGCGATCAGATCCTCGAACTCCTGCGGACTCAGTGGCGAAGTTCGGCCCTCATCGAGTTGGCCCAGGAACCAGCTCAACTTCTCGCCTGTAATATTACTTTTTATCGCATGGCCCAAGCGCACTTTGTGTTTGTTGTTCTGCCGACGTGCCTTCCTTCCCAGCGCTTTGGTCTTACGACTGTTCGGATGCTTGCACTTCTCTAGCTCCTTGCGCAGATTCGTCTGGTATTTGTGAAGATTAAACATAAGTTTATATATTTTATTTGTGTTTATTTACTTCCAAAACTTACCATTTCGACAGACTTCACGTTGCTTTGCTTGGGGTGTAGTGTAGGAAAAGACCGATTAGCACATGCGCTGGATCGATCAGCTGGATCTCTAGGAATGGGCACTTTTCCGATAGGCGGTCCTCTCCGGGGCCTGTAGGATACTTTATTTAGTTAATTTTATTGAACTAATGAACGTAATATAACTGCTAACTACAACTAATGTAGGTAGTATATAATACTCGACTTAGTTATATGAACTTTTTAATATATTAATTTAAAATCCCGACTGATCGTGCGAAAATATCGTTGATATCGATTGCCATTCCATGTAGCCATCGCTAGCCAGAATCATCTGTTTCTCCAATCGCAAGCACACGTACACACATATATAGTCACGCACACACCTGCTCGATCGCCGGACACACGATCCGATCCGCGACAATTTCCCCGTGCATTTCTAGGCCCCAAAGTTCCATCAAATGGCAACACACCTGCTCCGAAATGGCGCTACCAGTTGGCTGCTCAGGAATTGCATGTCCCGCCCCCAGGCGAGTGTGAGTAGCTCTAGCAAAGCTCCGGTCATTCCATACAAAAAAACAACACAACACTGAAGCCTGGGTGGTGTGCATTATGTAATCTCAAGACACCCGGCACGAGTGCGAGCGAGAGCGCAAGACATTTCTGCACTTTTCTTATCTGTGCAGTTTTGTTGTTTATACACAGATACAAAATTGGGATCAGAGAGCATTATAACTTGATTTAAATTAGCGTTTTTTTAATTATTGACTTAACAATTAAATATTTGTATATTATTAGTTTAATTAAATGGTGTTTTAATAGAAAATAAATATTGTTTATCGCAGTTGAGGCGCTGCTTTCACGTAACTGCCGGCCTGGACAAGACGGTGTCCTTCAACCTCAGCGACATTGGCGAGGGCATCCGCGAGGTGACCGTCAAGGAGTGGTTCGTGAAGGTGGGCGACACCGTCGAACAGTTCGACAATCTCTGCGAGGTGCAGTCGGACAAAGCCTCGGTGACTATAACCAGTCGCTATGATGGAAAGATCACCAAGATCTACCACAGCATCGATGAGATTGCGCTGGTTGGCAAGCCCCTGCTCGACTTCGATGTGCTGGAAGAGGATGATGATGACGCCGAGGACTCCACGTCGTCCTCCTCATCCTCCGATAGTTCTGCCAGCGAAGCGGAGCGCGTGAAGTCGTCGGAGTCTGGCGGTCGTTTGATTACACCCGCCACGCCTGCTGTCCGTCGACTGGCAAAGGAGCATCAGTTGGATCTGAATAAGGTGCCGGCAACCGGAAGGAATGGACGTGTGCTCAAGGGTGATATATTGGAGTATTTGGGACAGGTGCCGCCCGGCACCAATGTGCCACATCCCACACTGGCCCATGCCAAGAAGCCAGCCGTTTCTGCCTCGGCTCCGGCTCCGGCACCGGCTGCAGCTGCTCCTGTTCCAGTGGCCGCCGCCGATCGTGTAGAGGTGCTCAAGGGAGTACGCAAGGCCATGCTTAAGTCGATGACGGAATCCCTGGTAAGTTCTAATTTATATGCTCGGAAATAACCGATATAAACTCCACTTGCCCTGTTTCTGATTGCAGAAAATTCCGCACTTTGCATACAGCGACGAGATTGACATGACCCAGTTGATGGTGTTCCGGAATCAACTGCAAGCGGTGGCCAAGGAGAACGGCGTGCCCAAGCTCACATTCATGCCATTTTGTATCAAGGCCGCCAGTATTGCGCTGTCCAAGTATCCCATCGTGAACAGCTCTTTGGATCTGGCCAATGAGTCGCTGGTCTACAAGGGTGCCCACAACATAAGCGTGGCCATTGACACGCCCCAGGGTCTGGTGGTGCCAAATATCAAAAACTGCCAGGCAAAGAACATTATCGAGATAGCCAAGGATCTGAATGCGCTCGTGGAGCGAGGACGCACTGGCTCTTTGGCCCCGACGGACTTTGCCGATGGCACATTCTCGCTATCGAACATCGGAGTTGTAAGTAGTATAGAATCTCCTTTGCTGAGCTTTTAATAATTGCTTGAAACCCCTTTCAGATTGGCGGCACCTACACGCACCCCTGTATCATGGCTCCCCAGGTGGCCATCGGAGCGATGGGTAGGACCAAGGCGGTGCCACGCTTCAACGACAAGGACGAGGTGGTCAAGGCGTACGTAATGAGCGTTAGCTGGTCCGCCGACCATCGTGTCATCGATGGCGTGACCATGGCAAGCTTCTCGAACGTCTGGAAGCAGTATCTAGAGCAGCCCGCTCTCTTCCTGCTGCAATAGCACGGCTGCAGCAAATCGGAAACTCCACTGCGATCACCCACGGATGAGGCTGTTCCCTCAATGCATTTATCTAGACACTATATACGTATATATTCTTTTGTAAACTCAATTACTGAGCTATGCCATGTGCCGCCATCCTCCCCAAAAATGTGCATTTATAGGAGGCAGCTGCTCTGAGCGGCTCCTCGATTACTTTAAGCTCCTGGCGTACATGGATGGCTCGCTCCACTCCTTTGTTAACCTGCATTTATACCAATACTTTGTGGTTTGATAAGCAGCAGAGCCGCTTTAGCTTACAGTTTAACTGTAGTGTGTGTGCATTTATCTTAAAGCTTTGTTTTAATGGCTGTCCAATAAATATCCAGAACGGTTTATGTGAATACCCGCATATGCATATATTTTCTGGGATCTAAGTGAGTTGCAGAGTATTCCTAATTTACTTACAACTTTTGCTTTTGTGGCTTTGGAACCTGTTCAATTTGGATTCAAGCCGCCAAATTCGATGTTGGGAGGATGTTCTGGGAATCTTGAGAACTTGAGCTTTTGATTTAAAGAGGTCTGCTATATCCTATTCCACCCTTACGACCCTCTTCCAAACAAAATATACTCATAACTCATAACTCATGCAACATTTTAAGAACACTTTTTGGTTAAACTTGCCTTGCTTGCGACACGAGCATGTACACGCTTTTCAACTTTGTTTTGCAGTATGTGTAATTTAATTTGGGGCTCCATTTGCTCCGCTGGCAGGTTTACCGCTCCGTTGTCATTGCTTCCTCCATTCCGCGAGTCTCCGCATCGTCTACTCCGCTCCACCAGGAACACACGCTCACCTTCCCACATTCATTGCCCATCTTACACGCATACGCACCGAGCACGTTACTTTCCTCGTGGCAGCAGAAGCACATTGGAGCTGTCGATAATGTTGACCAGAATCTAGCTGGAGCTACTATTAATTAGAAATCCCTTAGAATTAAATACTTTAATTTGCTTCATTTGGTTTATATGTATATATAGGCGGTTGGGCCTAAATTCTCAGTTTAGTTTAGGATGGTTTATTCCATTTATTCAAGTTATATTTTAAGTTAATGTAGCTGACTAACGGGAAAAGGCTGAACAGGCAACATCGCAGCGACGTCGACCTAGGCAGCGACGTCAACGCTGCGGGACTTGCGCAGTGGGCGGCCATTGGACGAGAATCCAACAAGTGCGGCACGGAGCTGCTGCTCGGCTGCCTTCGGCTATCGTCGGCTATCGTCGTGTCGTTCGGCTCGGCCCACTTCCAGCCCCCAGAGCAAAGGAATTTCAACACCACCACGCACATTGCAGTGGCGCCCGTACGGGGATGTGTCGCCCGAGCAGGGCCGGGGCATGTGGTGCACAGGGAACAACAAATATTACAAAAATAATAATATATAAACATTTAAAAATATTCCCTGACAACTCTCTTTCGATGATATTTCTGATAATAATTGATATCGGAGAGATAATTTTGTGTTTTTATTATTTGGATATTTTTACTTCAACACTAACCTATCTTTCTCTCTGTGTGGGTTGTACGCTGCTGCGGCGTGGTGTGGTGTGGTGTGGTGCGGTCGGTTGACTGGCGTCCTTTGGTTCTGCTGCTTGGCGCGACGGCTACAAAAATCAGTCACACCACGGCCAGCGCGCAGTCAGCATAGCAAAAGGCACCATCGCAGCAAGGGAGCGGCAAGAGAGTCCTTCGCCTGCAACTGACCACGAGAGCCAAAGGCAGAAAGAGTCAAAGACAACGCTCTGACAGTTACTGTTAATTGGCAGCGTCGTCTATGTTTCGTATCTGTTTTTTTTGCTGTTTGTATCATTGCGAAGCAGAACACACATTAATAAATAAGAAAATAGTGATAAATCATCGAGCGAAAGAGAGTGAACAATGTCAAGGAAAATGCAATACTGCTGTAATGGAGGCCAACGTTGATTAACTAAAATAAGCAACAATAATTGGTGAACTAAGAGGTAAGTGTGCGCTAAAGAAATCCCAAAAAAGAAATACACACACTCACATGTGTGTATACTACTGTGGAATTGTTTTTGTGTGTATTTTTTTGTTCGTTCTTAACGATTTTTCCAGTGACCTTGTTGCGTACGCCAGAGCGTACAAATTCGGTGGGGGAGTGTGTGCGTGTGTGTGTCACTGCTGCTTAGCCTTGTCCCTCCCCCTTTTATCCACATTCCGCATACACACACACTTACTTCTATCTGTGTGTGTGTGTGTGTGCTTTCTGCGCATATATTTCTGGGGCCGAAATTTCGGTAGCATACTTTTCAGCAGCTCTGTCGGAATTTATGCGGGAGTTTTTTTTGTTTCGGGGAACCGAAAAAACCAACATCCAAGGCATTTCACTTAGCATATTGCTTGTTCCCGGTTTTTTTTTTGGCATTCCAAACAGCGTGTACATGTATGTATACACCACAGCAACGGTCAAGTTGGTAGCCTCTAAAAAGAGCCAAAAACATGTACCCATAATTGGCCGTTATCTCCAAGGCCTGGCGGGGGATGTTCCCGGGGCTAATGCTACAAAAACTAGGTTTATATAGATGGAATTGACACAAATATAGTGTTATATCTGAGATCTCATTATTTGATATATATTTATATATATATATATTTATAGATATATATTTGATTAATAAAAATGTATAATACAGATTTTTATCTTATCTTTAGTCATAAGAAATGTAAATTTCCGATCAGTATTTTATGTTTTATTCGTAGAGGGGAAAATCCTGTTATTTTTTCATTAGATATTTATAATCCGTATTACAATCTTATTTATATTCTTAAAAAGGCATAATTCTGATCTTTATTATATTATATTGATTGAGTAATCCTTGATTTTTGGGTAGCTAAATATTTAGGGGAGTGCCTAGTACTATCCAAGAATGCATTATTTTCATTTAAGATTGTTAAGGGTGTTCGTTCTAGTGCTGTGGTTGCCGCTGTATTAGGTACATATATATATGACCGGGAATGTTGATATCCGAATGATAAGACCATTGGGCATCAGCATTTGTGGCCTGGCCTTGATGTACGAATCTAACTACGTATGTATGCGCCGCCGTGCTGATGATGTGGCTTCAGCTTGTTGTCAGGGAATGCAATAGCCGAGCCTTTTATTGATTTTATGATGTACCTCTGGCTGGAGGAGACCGCCTCTTGGCTCCCAGTTCCCAGTACCCAGTACCCTGTACCCAGTTCATGCCGCCGCTGCAGTGGCACGTGCAGGGCAACCAAACAAGAGCGGCAACAACAACACCCAGTCATTCACACCATGGAGTAGGAGATGCAGATGTGGCAGTGGCAGTGGAAGTGGAGAAGCGGGAGGCGGAGGCGGAGACTTGGTGTTAAATGGAAATTGCAAAGCAGAGCTCGCTCGGCTGACTGACTGACAGGCAGACAGACACTTTAAGTGGCTTGAGTGGTGACAGGAGAGCTTGTTACAAAAAGAAGCGAAGGAGGAGTCCTTCCTCCATTCTTCCATTCTTTAGCCTTTCCCTTTTCTTCCGCAAGCTTAATTCAGCGGAGGAGGAATCCCATTGCCTTGGGCCGGAGGACGCTGCGCAGGACGATAAATACTAAATGCGTTTCAACTACACGTTGAGAAATGTTTTATGTGTTTTATTAACCTCCTCCTGGCTTTATTGCATTGTTATGGAACTCCTTTTGTGATCCACCAACAACGGAATAACGTATAAAATGCATATATTTCCTGGCTACGTTTCCACTTCCCTCTGCCATAAGGGTTCCATCTTTTATTCCCTGCCAGGAAGCAGGAGCTAGTTGAGAGACTTCAGAGGAAATATCATATATGAATAATGAAGAAAGAACTCCCTTTTTCGCTTTATAAACCAAACTACTTTTAGGCCATTAAGGCTAAGAGCCAACTGCTCCAGTAGCTGGCCAGAATACATTGGCTGCAACTTGAAACCTCGCAATTACCACGGAGAGCTCCGCCACGAGTCTCATCTCCGATTCGGTTGGCGGATGATTTCATATTACGCACGCTTTTCGGTTAATGACAGCTCCGCTCCAACTCTGGCCCTGCTCACACTCTTGTCTATTTTTAACCTCAATTGGATTGGGATTAGGAGTGCGGGAATGCTGAGAGCCTGTCACGTCCAGGCTGATGTCATTTCGCGGAGTCTGCGGTCTGTGGGCGGCGGGGTATAGGGCATCCTCAAAGTGGCATTTCTCCTATTTTTTTTTACTGAACGACAAGTGACGAGTAACGGCGGGGGGGTAAGTGCATCCGTAGCCTTGACATGATTCGCCCTGACGGCGACTGCTAGTTGTGGGTGGTAGTAAGTGCTGGTGGTGCAGGGTAGGTGGTGGTGCAGGGCCCAGTGGTCCACTGACCAGGAGCATGTGGCAGTCCTTTGCTGCAAAACTTTCCCTTGTCCAAACATACAGAAGGCTCAGTAAATACTACTTTAAGAACTGAACATGAAAAAATAATGCTGTTGGCCTTGGCTTATAAATTCCAAGTTAATATTCCGGAAAAATAGGAACGGATTGGCTGAGAAACTCGCTTAGTAATTACAAATCACTCTAGATTTCCAGCAGTAAACAAGAGTTGTTGTTTTATATAGACTTTCCTCGTCCTTGATTCGAGTGCTATTATCGGATTAAAGAGCGTACTTTCACTCTGGCATTATCCTCCTGTGCACCTTGGTGCTGGAATTACTTACTTTTTATTCCGAGCTTAGAATCCTTGTGTCGTTCAATGAAGATTAATTCGATGACGGATGATGATGGCCCCCCTGATAATTATGGTAATGGGGATGATGACGCGGTTGATTTAAACTTTAGGTCGCGACTTTCCACAGCTCCCCTATTTTCCAATTGGCCTTGGGGGCACCATCCACGTGGCGCATTATCGAGGGATTCGCATGCCAAGTGCTGCGCTCTATATATATTATTGGCATTCTTGGGAGACAGACCGACCGCCCACGGGAAATTTGCTGCCACCTTGAGGCAGCCCTCCAGCCCTTCAGCCCTCCAGCACAGTGTCCCAGCACCCCAGATCCTAGTACTGAGTACCGAGTACTCCGTACCCAACGCTGACGTCAATGGGGGGGCGATATTCGCAATTTGCTATTGGAAACTTTAAAATATATTTCTCTCTGCTTTGACATTCAATTTGCTGGGCTCAGTCGGGGCTGAGCTTTGGCTTTTGTTGTGTGCCAGCTCCTAGTTGGTCTCCTCGGGATGCCAGCCCGATTATATTGCCAGTGGCAAGGTCATCAGCCAACAAAGAGGAGGCCGTTGACTGACTGGCTTGAACCCCAAAATTTGTCTCGGCTCCAAGGGGAGTTTGCCCCTCGACTCCATTAATTTTGATGTGAAAGCCAGGGAGAGTGATCTGCTAAAGGTAGCCTTAATTCTTTAAGTAATTACTATTAAATGGCACACTTTCCTTGAAAAGTTATATATAATACCCAGCGAACTTGCTGCATTTTAAATCCCTGAAAGCCTTCAGAGCTGCATTGTTTTATCCGTCACCTGAGGCAATTTGAAAGGAGCGCAAGCCTTATTCCGAGGTGTCCCTGAATGGGGATTTGGCTTATTAAAGGCCTTGCCTGGTGCTTACCTCAAATGCTCTCAGCCTTGGAATAATCCTTGGATAAGTAGCCCCCTCGCCGTCCTCCTAACTTCCATGGCAACTGATATTCTCCACGGTTCTCCCCTCTCTCTCTCTCAGGACACACAATCCAGATTCAGGATGTCGGACCAGCAGAGAGCCTCCCTGTGCCCGCGACTGGTGGACTACATGGCCATTGTGGGTGCCCATACGACGCCACCGATGCCCAAAGGACTGCAGGGTCTTAAGGCCCCTCCCGTGCAGGTAAGTGTATTACAGGAAACAGGATAGAGGATTCCAAGGGTTACTTGATTTAAAGCCTGACCTTATTTCGGACTCCGGAATTGGTGTTTATTTTGTGGATTTATTACACTGTGAAATTGAGTTCAAGAATCAAAAGGATTAAGTTTAATTTTAAATAAACATTATCACTTAAAATTAAAACACACTGTTGGGAAGTGACTCATAAAGACTTAAAACTGATGAGTATTATTTTTTTTTAGGTGCCGGATCTGCTTCGTCGTTACCCGCCCTCTGATCACGCGGACTTTCCCCTGCCCCTGGACATGGTGTACTTCTGCCAGCCAGAGGGCTGTACCAGCGTGGGACCGAGACGCACTGGCTCCGCCATCCGGGACATGACCTCGTTCGTGTTCGCCCTGACGGACAAGGACTCGGGGAAGACGCGCTACGGCATCTGTGTTAACTTCTATCGGCCCATCGAGCGTCCCAGCACTGTGGCGGGAGCGGCGGGCGCTGGCGGAGATCGTGCCGGCAACGGAGGACCCGGTGGCCATGGCGGAGCCGGTGGAGCGGGAGCAGGCGGCGGCGGACGGGGAGGCAGGCGGTCGTCGGCCTTTCGGCGCGAGTCCTGGCGGAAGAGCATGGAACGGAGCTCGGACTCGGCATTCAGCAGGCAAGTGTTGTGTGTTTGCCGTTGGTGTGGCGCCAGGCAGTGGACTCCGGAGTACTTTGCAGTCGGTACTCCGTGGCCCACTTCCCCACGCCGCTTAGAACGTGGAGCGACGCCAGTCTAACGAATCTCAAACCATTTCCATAATAGTTACGGCCTCTTAACTACTTCTAGCGACTACAGAAGTAACGTAGCGCCCAGCGATTCGGACCGTGAACTCACCTCTCGCCGGGATTCCGACCAGCAGCGCCTCCACTCGCATCAGTCGCAGTCGCACCACTCACAGTCCCAGTCCCAGTCCCAGCAGGTACACCATCCGTCGGCGGGTCCGGCGGTGCCGAAGCTGGGACTAATGGCGCCATCGGCGGACTCCGAGTCCGGCGGCAGCCATTCGCCCTCCCCGCGAGCTTCGCGGAAGCGGACGAAGCTGCGCAACCAGTCGCTCACCTCGCTGTGCATCATCTCGCACCATCCGTTCTTCACCACCTTCCGGGAGTGCCTCTTCATTCTGAAGAAGCTCATCGATGCCTGCAACGAGTCCTCGTCGCCCAAGCGAGTGGGTGCCTCCCAGAAGGTCAACAGGGACAATGTGTGGACGGTGCTGACGGGTCACGCCAGCGAGGCGACGCCCTCCATCGTCCTGCACGATGTAAGGGAGATCGAGACGTGGATACTGAGGCTTCTCTCCACGCCGGTGCCGGTGCCGGGGTCCACGAGAGTCGAGGTGAGTTTGAATTTTAATTTTTGTAGACATGAAAGTAGAAAGTTGTATAGATTTACTTGACGTATACTTAATAAATAAATAAATCATATATTACTCATCCGTCATGTTGGTTCTTTTAAAACATTAATTAGGAAATTGTAATCAATGAAAAAAGTGATCTAAGAATAGTAAGGCTGTTTAAGGAGGTTTACTTATTTTTAGATTTACTAGACGTATACATAATAAAAAAAATATATCATATATTACTCATCCGTCTTGTTGGTTCTCTTAAATCATTAATTAATAAATTGTTTTCTATGAAAAAAGTGATCTAAGAATAGTAAGGCTGTTTAAGGAGGTATACTTAATTTTAGATTTACTAGACGTATACATAATAAAAATATAAATCATATATTACTCATCCGTAATGTTGGTTCTCTTAAAACATTAATTAATAAATTTAAAAATGTAATAAATCCATGAAAAAGTGATCTAAGATTAGTAAGGCTGTTTAAGGAGGTATACTTATTTTTAGATTTACTAGACGTATACATAATATAAAAATAAATCATATATAACTCATCCGTCATGTTGGTTCTCTTAAAACATTTATAAATAAATTGTAATCCATGAAAAAAGTGATCTAAGAATAGTAAGGCTTTTTAAGGAGGTATACTTATTTTTCTCGAGATTTGAATGCTTAAAATTGAATATAGAAAAATATAGCGCATACGCAGTGTAGTCTTTATATTAATTAAAAAAGTGATATTCTATCCCAAATAGGGCCATTAATCTAGGAATAGCTTCTTGAATTTAAATAGTTATAACTTTAATCACATTCCCCTAATCAAATCCCCCTTTCAGGTGGAGGTGCTCTCACCGACGGTGCACGAACCCCTGCTGTTCGCGTTGCCCGACCACACTCGATTCTCGCTGGTGGACTTCCCGCTCCACCTGCCGCTGGAGCTGCTCGGCGTGGAGACCTGCCTGAAGGTCTGGACGCTCATCATGCAGGAGAACAAGGTGCTCTTCCAGTCGCGCGACTACAATGCCCTCTCCATGTCGGTGATGGCCTTCGTCACGATGCTGTATCCACTGGAATACATGTTCCCGGTCATACCGCTGCTGCCCACCTGCCTCAGCTGTGCAGAGCAGCTGCTCCTGGCGCCCACGCCCTTTGTCATAGGTGTGCCCGCCTCGTTCCTTGTCTACAAGAAGAATTTCCGGTATAGGATATTATTTTATATATTTTATATATTTTCTAATGTTCCTGCTTTGGTTTCCAGCTTACCGGATGACATTTGGGTGGTTGACTTGGACTCCACCAAGCTGACGCCGCCGACTGGTGGCTACGAGGAAATACCACCGCTACCTGAGCCCGAGGGCACAATCCTGAAGAACCACCTCAAGCAGGTAAGCCCCCTGGATCCGCTCACCCAAAGTCCGGTGCCCTGTATATAATATTGTCTATAAGAAAATATGTTTTTTGAAATGTTAGAAATTCACCCAATCTGCATACAAAATTTAAACAAATAATGCTAGCTTACTTTTTAAAAAAGGGAGAATGTGTTAAAGAATATTTTAGCTACATATCCACTTTATTTTTAATTTTTTTCACTCACAATTTAATTTTGGCAAGACATTAAGCAAAAACACATGCAAAACAATAATTGGGGCTAAAATAGCTGGCTCACTGCAGCGTCTCCAGGCAGAGCTGGCAGCTCTTGAGTAGATCGCGGCTTTGCTCGTACAGTCCTGCGTCCAGTTGGCGCAGCTCCTGCTCCTCGCCGTCCAGGAAACGCTGCAGCTTGTCCACCTCGTTGCGCATCTTGAACACAATACCGGGCAGCATGGCCTGTGCCTTCTTCACCACCTGCTGCTGCACATGAAGACGTCGCTCATTGGCGCCCTCGCTCCGGAACCGCTCCAGGCGCTGCCGCTCTATCTTGCCCTCGTTCTCATAGTGATTCTTCTGCTGCAGCAGATTCTCCAGCAGGGCCCGATACACGATCAGCTGCTCCAGGCGGGGATCCGTGAAGCTGACTTCCGACTCGCGGCGTCCGAAGCGCAGCTTGGCCGGATGTCGGGTATTATCGGCCTGCACGGCCGACATTAGGGCGATGTGGGGACTGTACATGACGGGATGGGACTCGAGAAAACTGGTTATATACAAAAACGTTATATACAACTGGACTGAGACGACGTAGGGTTAGGCTACCTATTCGGTACTGGATTTATAAGGATTGTAGACTTTTTACTTTGATTTGGAAAGCAAAGGCAGCTGGGGTTTCAAAATATTCAATATTATGTTATTATCAAATAATTACGTATTCAGTGCATTAGTTGAAATAAAGATCATTACTCTTACAAGATAATTGTATATATTTTAAATGATTTTTCGAGAATAATGTATACATTTTAATGACTTATTTGCCTTGAAAGTCAATTAATGTTACTCTAAGGATGGGTGAATTTCTAACATTGAAAAACGTATAAATATTTAAACAGATAAATGTATACATGTGTGTTTATCACGTTCATTGAATAAAAGGTATATGCCATATATACCGTGTCCACTTAATCAGATGTGTATGCTTCACTCCACTATAAATTCTAAATAACAAAAATTCGTTGAGCAAATATATTTGAAAGCGGCGGTTACCTTATCGCTGCTATCGTCTATCGCCGTCACAAAATCGTTTTCGTTGCTCATTATTCGACTTTGGTGTGATTTAATTCGATATAATTATAAATTAATAATTGTGAATGGAGACTGCTGATGAGTAATTAAGAGAGCTGTTCAGCAGTAATGTGATTTCATTTAATTATTGTTTTTAAAAATAATCCCCTCACGAAACTCCTTCAAAAACACTTGTACAACTCTCTCTCTATCTCTCTCTCTCTTACATTCTTTGTGTTTGGTTTTTTTTCTCCATTTGCCTCTCTTTCTGCGCCTATATATCGATGTGTGCCCATATCTGTCTCTACTTTATGGCTATATACTTTTGACACTCATGCATTATCTGTTATATGATATATATATTGTTATACTTGATCACAACTTCAACAACAACAACAACAACAACATCAACAACAACTATAAAAACTATCGAACAACAACAACAAATCGCAATAACAACAACAACTACATCGGCAGGCAATGCTATTGATGGACGAAGCTGGACTTGGTGTAAATATCGTTCGCAATCGTGTTTACTACGTTTGGTTTATCGTTTATCGTTTATTGCTTATCGTTTTTATCGTTATACTTGAGTTGAAAGCGTTTGTACATACTAAAAACATTATCCATAACTAATATACTAACTCTAGATATGAGACTATATGTGAACTATTTAGGATATATATATATATACGTATCAGAATCAGCGAGTACTTCACATAGAAAACATAGAACTAACCGCATGCATACAGTAGAGCTGGAAAATCGACTTAAAATCGATTTTTGCATACAAAATATCGAAAACTTCGATTCTTTTCCATCTCTAGCATTCAGTCATTCCCCCTTATCTTGATGTTGAAGTCTAGGGCCTTCCAATTAGCTAGGATTTCTCGCCTTCCAGCCCAGATATATATTATATATCTCTCTCTATTTACTCTGTGTACTGTATCTTGCTGTCTTAAGTGTTAGTGTTCCGTGTGCATGCCTCTCAGCCTCTCTGCCTCCCTTTCGCTGTATCTCTATCTCTCTCGATCTAACTATCTGAGTAACTGAAGTAGCTTAAAGACCCTGAAGTTCTTTGAAAAGCCTTCCCAGACCCCCTATAGTATCTTGAATAGTTAGCCCAGTTGAAGTCCTCATTTAGACATATAAATATAGAGATAAACCCCTTTACTGATCCTGATATCTAATACCCCCCTCCACAGGCACTCACCTCGATGACGGCCACCAATCAGGCGGTATCCTCACAACAGCTCCTACCTTCGGTGCGGGACAGCCTGCAGGAACCACCGCTGCTCGGGTAAGTGGTCTCTTAAGCACCTTAACTTTCCATTAGCTATATATAATCCTATATACATTACAGGGTCTCCCAAGTGCGACTTCCTCTCCAGACGCCGCCGCACTCGGCGCAGGCCAGTCAACGGAACTCGGTGTCCAACCAGGGAGCCATCAACTCCCGGCAGCCCAGTCCCATGAACTCGCCGGCGCTCAATCCCTTTGTCTACGGCACCGATGTGGACTCCGTGGACGTGGCCACGCGGGTGGCCATGGTGCGGTTCTTCAATGCCCAGAATACCCTGGCAAATTTTGCGGAGCATACGCGAACCCTGCGTCTGTATCCGCGTCCCGTGGTTGCCTTCCAGATCAATAGTTTCCTAAGATCCCGGCCAAGGGCCTCCGTGTTCCTGAATCAGTTTGCCAGGACGCAGGCGGTGGAGTTCCTGGCGGAATGGTCGCTGACGCCAACGAATGTGGCATTTCTGCGCGTCCAGACTGGGGTGATGGATCCGATGCAGGTGGGGGATAAGCCCAAGTGGTTCGCCCACGCACTGACCCCCATCCGGTTCTCGGTGTGGGACGATGGCAGCTCCCTGAACGGTGCCCTGCGCTCGCTGAAGCAGCTGGAGTGCCAGCCCACGGACGAGAGCGGCTCGGACTCGGAGGGGGCGGACAGCAGCAGCTCCTCGTACAGCTCCCTGAGTGACTTTGTCTCGGAGATGGCCTCCTCGGACCTCTCGCCCAGTCTGCACGATGTCTTTGGATCATACAACCGGCCGCATGTGGTGCCGCAGACGCTCTCCTCGAACCTGGATCCGGCTCTGGTCTATCATCCGCCCAGCAAGCTGCAGTATCCCGAGGGCACTGCCGATGCGGCGGCCAGCAAGGCGGAGGAGGAGGACGAGGAGCGAGCCGACAGTCCGGTGTCCTCGTCCTCCAGTCGCTCTGATCTCAGCTCCCCCAGCTTCAATCGCGACTCGGAGTTTGATTTCCAGCCGAAGGGACAACAAGGTCCAGGGGCACCAGCAGTGGGATCGGCAGCTGGAGCAGGGCCCAGCTTTGAACTGGCCACGCCGCTGGCCATGCGGCTGGAGGCCACCATCAAGATGGCCAGCATCGAACAGGAGCCGGACACGGTACCTGGCAAGACCATAGCCACGGGGGCCAAGCTCCAGCGGCATCCCAGTGACTCCGAGCGGCACGAGAAGAAGATTCCGGTAAGCTGGGGGTTATATCTTCTATATATATCCTATATATATCTTTACCTTCTTCTGCAGCCACCCCTGACGCCGCCTGTGAAGCAGCCCAGTGTGAGCAACATCCTGGCCAGGACAGGCAGTTCCGGCTCCAGCTCGAGCAGCCCGGGTCGCCAGAGCTCGCAGAGTTCCCTGTTCGAGAACTTTGCCTCGCACGCGAAGGAACTGGTGCGGGAGACGACCAGGCAGAGCAGTCAGGAGGGCCTGCTGGCCCACGTGGACAAGGTGAGTGGTTAGGGATGGATTCTGGAAGGGATTCCTGAGGAGGAAGCGAGTGAAGGGGGGTCGATGTTGCTGTGCTGTGTACTCTGGTCGTTGATCAATGTGTTCCTTTCTTTTTCTTACACTTATTTGTCGTTCTTCCTTTTCCTTTCCGTTTCCGTTTCCGTTTCTTTTTGGTTCCTTTTTTTATGCGCGTTGGCGCGGTGTTGCCTTGGTTGAAATTGCAACCTGACATGAATGTTCCGTACTGTATAGCATGCGCTGGACGAAGATCTTGACGACAAAATGCGTCATACCTTCGAAAAGGTTGGTACTCCCACTCCGCACTCTCCCCATCCCAATCGATCCAAGAGAGATAAAGAAGCCCCACCCAATCTAATCACGATTCTCTCACAATTCATTCATGGTACACACACAATCACACCATACATCACCATCATCATCGGTTACATCATCACATGGCGTAAGTCTTCTAGCAAATATTGAACCTACACAACATGTAAATATAGTTTCCCATAGAAAGCCAAGCATATACTCATTTTTACACCTAAATTCCTACACACTCTGCATATGAAACTTTATAAAAACATAGATACTATTTCTACCTGATCATCCTTGATTTAAACCACAATTTTTAAAGAATTATTTTAAGTAAACTTTCAGCTTTTAAATATGTTTCACTTTCACAATTGATTTTTACACCAAACATCCTCCAGAGATCCTCCCATCCACATCCACATCCGCATCCTCGCCACCACACCTCTCCACCGATCTTGTCATGGGAACTCGTAGTGTCATTTTGTAGACTTCGTGACCTTGGTCCTCGTCCTAGATCCAGGACATGGTGGCCTTGGGGTCGCGGGCTTTGCTTTGTTTGTTACTTGGCACCATGTAGGCGCTTGTAGCCTTGTTATAACCCTTCATCCTTTTCGATTTCTAACTCCAACTTGATTCCGGATCCACAGTTTACGCTGCACGCCAAGAAGGCGGCCGGAGAGGCCTCCAAGCAGGCGCTTGAGGTGTCCAAGCAGGCGGCCGGGGTCAGCAAGAACACTCTGGAGGATCTGACTTATGTGGGCAAGTCGACGCTGGGCGATCTGACCAAGACGGCCAAGGAGGCGGCCACCAAGAAGGGCATCATTAAGATTGAAGAGCATCCGGGGGCTGGAGGCTCCATGGCAGTCTCTATGGCACCGCCAAAGTCTGCGGGCTCCCAACTGGCCACCCAGAAGCAGGTCCAGCAGAGCGGAGGATCTGGCGGTGGCAACAACTTCTTCTCCTCCATCGGCACCGATTTCAATGGACTGGCCTCGTCCACATCCACCATGTTCTCGGGAATGTTTGGCAAAAGTAAGTTCGGCTTTTAAAGTCTGGCCAGGAAACCGAGTAATCCGTAATTCATAATCCATATTACAGAGAACCAACAGAAGCAGGCTCCTGTGCCCCACAAGCCAGCCAGCGTTGGCTCCGTCAAGGGCAAGACCGGCATCAACTTTGATCCCTTTCCCGGTCGCAAGGGACTCGTGGAGCGGACGCCACTGATCAAGCACTCGGGGCCGAGGCAGACCCAGGAGGAGCTCACCCGCCAGCAGAATCAGGAGCGTTCGCACAGCAACGCCGAGAACCAGGCTTTCCTCAAGGATGTGACCAACCAGGTCCTGGCCGGCGAGGGCGTTGGCTGGCTGAAGCTCAACAGGTTCAAGAAGCTCATGGAGGACGAGTCCTATCGCACCCTGGTGCTCAGCAAGCTCAACAAGACGCTGGACAAGAAGATCGCCCCCGACGATCACATCGATGATGTGGTGGGTGCACTTACTCCCTTCCCAGTTAAAGGTTCTCGAGGAATGTCCCATCTCCATTTCCATTTGTAGTGCGTGACGAAGCCCGTGTGGAAGGGCATGCTCAAGTGCGTCCAGGCGATCGCCGGCGGATTGGATGTGACCTTCGGCAACTTTGGCCTGGGCGGAATGGCCTCCGTGTTCCAGCTAATGGAGGTGGCGCACACTCATTACTGGAGCAAGGAGATCCATGAGGGCAGCGACATGTCCTCCAGCCTGCTCTCCAGCCATGCGGCCAGTCCGATGGGCAGCCGGGAGAACCTGCGCTCCCCCAGCTCACCCAACGGCTCGCACTCGGGCTTGGGCAGTGAGTGGGCATCGCCGCAGGAGTCCCGCAAGAGCTCCACCGCCCATCCGGGAGCACCGGCAACCGGGGCCGGAGGAGCCGCCAATCGACGACTCTCGTCGACGGACAGCCAGGATGGCCAGTCGACCACGGAGATGTTCAAGGATATGTTGTCGCAGAAGAGAAGTGCCTTGAAGAACATGCTCACCTCCTTCGACTCGGATGTGAGTAGAGGGTAGACCGTAGTCCTTAGTCCTTAGCCCTAGAACACACACCTAGTTGCCTCCATTCATCCCGCCAAATGTGCCATGTGCTCTCAGCTTGCCAACCAAATCCTGTATATCGCTCAGTGTATATATCGTATGTCGTATGTAGAATCGCTTATCAGCATCTCAGTGTAGAAGCAACTCAGTAACTACTAGCTTGTATCAGTATCAGTATCAGTATGTAATATATATATAGATGAAGCCTATTGACCTGACCCCACACTCACCACAATCGTAATCCGAAATCCGTATCCGCAACCCGTCCCTCCTTGCAATCCCCATCCGTTTGTAGAGCTCTCTAACAGGCCGTGTGTGTATATGTAATCCGTAGGCTGCCGGCTCCACGGGCGCACTCTCCGTGGTCAGCATGGGCGTCGTCCGCCTGCCTTCCAGCTGCCGGTCCACGGTCTCAGACACCGAGTACGAAAATGTAAGTACCCCCGAGCCTAGTTCAGAGGGCAGGCCAGGGTTCAGGAGGTCACTTGAGTACTCCTTTCTTGTCAGGATTTAAGAACTCTTTTATTTATGTGGAGGTTCAGGAGGTGATGGAGAGACTATCTTATTAATGTTCAATCGTGGAAGTCCCAAAGGGACCTGTTTCTATGAGAGATCCAGGAGGTATTGGACAGCTTCTAGGTACTCTCATCCTAGTTCATTGGCTTTACTTAAAGAGAACCAAATCCGAACTCTGAGCATTCATTAGGAGATGATTACCCTGACCTCCAGCCTTAGTCCTACCAAAGCCATTATCCTACTTAGAAATTTCTTTCAAACTTTAAACCCAATCCCCCAAGAACTCTTGACCATCAACCGAATCAGGCCTATAGAGTTATGGAATCCCTTGCCATCGTAGGAGTTTGCCCCTGACCCCAATCACAGTCAGGACCAAGTCCTTTGTACCAATATCCCAGAATCCGAGGTAGTAATGCGTGACTGATTTTCCAGACGACCACATCGAAGGACTCAAAGAAGAGCACTGGCAACTTGTGGTCCGGGAAGTCGACTCTGAGTGCCGGGTTCCGGTATACCGGTGGACACCTGATCAACACCTCATCCTCGCCATCGCCGGACAGTCCGCGGGTGTATCTCTTCGAGGGATTGCTGGGCAAGGATCGCTTGAATCTGTGGAACCAGATGCAGTTCTGGGAGGATGCCTTCCTCGATGCAGTCAGCCAGGAGAGGGATATGATCGGCATGGATCAGGTGAGTTCGTCGAGGAGAGAAGAGCCTGGAGACCTCTAAGGATAAATCCGAATTATAATATCCAGGGTCCCATTGAGATGATGGAGCGCTACAAGTCCTTGAGTGAATCGGAGCGCAAGCGCCTGGAGCACGACGAGGACCGACTGCTCTCCACGATGCTCTACAACCTGACCGCCATCCTGGTGATGTTGAATGTCACCAAGGACGAGATCCGGCGCAAGATTCGCCGCCTGCTGGGCAAGAGCCACATAGGACTTGTTTACTCCCAGGAGGTGCACAACGTGGTGGATCAGATCAATAATCTGGTAAGCTTCGCTTTGAAAATACTGTAGGGGAAGTACTAATCCTTATTATTTTTAAATCCTTCTCGCTTTCTGCAGAACGGCAACGACATTGACCTGAAGCCACTGGGCTCGCGACTGCTGCACCGCCAGAGCTTCACCGTCCACCAGGGCAC
Organism: Drosophila pectinifera; assembly: GCA_008042775.1. Lineage (NCBI taxonomy): Eukaryota > Metazoa > Arthropoda > Insecta > Diptera > Drosophilidae > Drosophila > Drosophila pectinifera. Next base: position 20,728 of record VNKC01001977.1, read on the forward strand.
CGATGTCAATGGTCCGCTGCGGTTCATGGAGGTGCGGGACGACGGACTGGTCCTGCGATCCGTGGACGGCACCATTGTGGAGCGCTGGTGGTATGAGCGGCTGGTCAATATGACCTACTCGCCCAAGACCAAGCTGCTCTGCCTGTGGCGCCGCAATGGCGGCCAGACCCAGTTGCACAAGTACTACACGCGGAAGGTAAGTGTTTTCCAGAGTGGGTTCCACGTACTTGGATCTCGGGGGATAGGAGAGCCAGTATTAAAGTCAATTTCCTCCGTGCAGTGCAAGGAGCTGTACAACTGCATTAAGGAGGCCATGGAGCGCGGCGGCACGCCCACCAATGTGCCCGAGCTGGGCGGCGAGTTTCCGGTCCAGGACATGAACACGGGCGAGGGCGGCCTGCTGCAGGTGTGCCTCGAGGGTGTCGGTTTGTTGTTCTCCAACAGCAAGGTGAGTGTGCTCGTTAGATCTAGATTTCCTGATCCCTTAATCACCAACACTTGGCACCTACACACAAACGAGATCGCTGACAGATCAAGCTAAAGATATATATACATAGTTACACCCAAGACTAAGACACGAAACCAGCTCCATCTCCGATATCTCCGAATCCTAACTATAGTTAGTGCTCGTTCTATTCGTACCACACACACATATACACATTCGAAAACATCGCAGTCAGGCATCCCAAAACGAATCCTGAATGAAGATCGGTCACTTATATATACCAAGTAACGTACAAAATAGAGAGGAAATATATCTAAATTCAGATGCTAAAGTGGTGACCCAAGAAAAGAAATTGAAGGACTATCGATATAATATATGAACCCCAAATGTAATTAGTGGGGATCAGTCCCGAGGGAAATACTCGTACATATCCGCGTCTATCTGTCCATATATCGATACATACTCCCACTGCCTACGTTTCATTTTTAGTCGTTTCTTTTCATATCGTTTCGTTTCGTTTTCTTTCGTTTCGTTTCGTTTTCAGTCTGGCTTTCTTTCCGTTCCTTACGATATATTTCTGTACGATCGATTAATCCGATAATTTCCTTGTTGTGTGTGTGTATCGACTGCATCAAGATCAAGGGCCCTCTCAATATACATCTGTATGTATAATAATATATATATATATGTACATATATATATATATATATATATATATTTATTATGTTTGGTTTTCAGTTTGTGCTTTTCCGATATGTCTAACATATGTAAACGTTATGTGAATGAACCAAAGACACCGATTCTTAGGAACCTGTAGGTCAGCCCCGTCCCCCAAAATAAACTTGGACAGTGCGTCAGTACGAGAATGAGAATATATATTGTGCTATATTCCAGGCCGAAAGTGCCCCCGAGTTCCGCTGTCCTTGCGAGTGTTTCAGTTCGTTTAACCCAACCGGAAACCCGACCCACCTATATATCCCTAATAACCCAACGCTAAAACCCCCAACTACGTATTATTCTTTACCGATCTCGGCCTCTCACTCTCTCTTTTTAACTTTCTCTCTCTCTCTCTCTCTAACTCTTTCGTCTTTGGTTTGGTTCTTTGGCTTTGGTTTTGGCATTTTATTTTGACTCGCCTTCTTAAAAATATTTACTTATATTGTACTCCTAAGTCATTATATAATCCACAACAAAAAAAAAACAACAAAAAATATATCGAAAAATCAATCGAATCTCTTATATTATTCAATCTCTTATCGATCCAAGTGAAAGTATATATGAAAAAAAAAACTAATAAAAATAAAATAAAATATATATATGCAGAAAATCCATCTATATCATACCCATATATTGTGCTAGTGAATGTACTGAATGCTGTATTCATTATACTCTCTATTTTATTTATTACCTAACCGATTCAATGATAACGCCATCCAAAACCAATAGCAAGAGAAATATAAGAACTCCCATTTTTACCCCTCTTCATCTTCTTTTCGATTACGATTGACATTCTTATACGATCCTTACGTTTGGTTACTTGTACTCACCGTTTGATATGTTCCATATTGTCATCTTTACCTCATTTTTATTATTGTCTTGGTTAAACGATAACTCTGATTACCAATTAACGATTTACGATTTACGATTTACGATTTTCGATATACAATTCACGATTTACGATTCACGATCTACGATCACCGACCTACGATTACCGATTATCGTTCGTAAGAGTACAAAATAAATCGAATTTTTGTATGTACCCCCTCAGAAAACCCCCCACGAATACAGTTATCCTCATCTCCACATAAACATTGAATTATCGTAAGAAAAATACACATCCGGTTGTGACAAATAAATAAAATAAATAGGTCCCTCGTCTGTCTCTCGATTAGGTCCTCAAAACTAATCATTAAGTCCAACGAATTCTTTTTGCTCTTTGTTCTATATAACCTTGGCAAAGTTACTGTTTCCCTGTAAATAAAAACTACCTTTGATATTTGCAAGTCTAAAATGCGACTTAAGGGTTATGTGTGTGTTTTTATGGGTTAAAACACTGATAAATACCTCTTTATGTTTTTTTTTTCGTTGTTGTATTTTATGTTCTGCTCATTTGCCTTCTATTCGAATCTTCAAAGCTCATCCTTTATAAATATATATATATGTATATATATTTATATAGATATATATTCATATATGTATGTATATGAAATAGAAAATGCAATGCAACGAAGGAAAATAAAAGCAAAAGTAAAATAATGAGGCAAGATAAAGAAGAATATTCTAAGCTGGTAACTTTTGAGATGGTCCTTGTGAAAAAATCCGCTAAAGTGCTTATTTTGTTAAATTTTCTGTTTGATTATTTATCTATTTAGTTATTGGTTTTCTATCCCTATTTTCGCTCTTATAACATATATGCGTATATATATATATATATCTTTTTATATATATCTACCACTCTGTCCGTATCTCTTCTGTCTTCTCTATCTCTTCCGTGTTATATATATACGATATATAAGAATTTGAACCGTGTGAGCTCAGAGACATTTCTGCCTTACGCCATTTTCAGTCGCAGTTTCCCATTTTGTTTAATTTCATTTCGATTTCACACTTTATTTTCGGTTTTTTCCACCTTTTTGGTAGCGATATTTCTTGCCAAATTCTTTTTCCTTAAGTATGATAACCGAAACAACAACAAGTACAAACAGCAACAAATGTAATTTAAGCTATAGTAGCCATGTGTCCTCCACCCATGATATCTCCACCAGTTGCCGTTGTAAAGCCGAATTTATATCGAAACCGAATTTGATAAACCCCAAAAATATGTCCCCCTTTAAGCAAGCGACTCTAACATAACAACAACAACAACAGCCACATTTCATATCGTTTCTTTTTAATATCTACAAAAAATCTATCGAAATAATAATTAAAAATTACAACAAAAAAAATCGCCAGCAAACTAGAAATTGATAAAAACAAAAAAAAAAAATACTTTATGAATGAAAAACAGTTTTGAAACAGTTTTCTCAACTTTCCTTTTTATAATTTTCTTTGTTGTTCGTTTAATGTTCTCTGTCGAACGCGGAACGCTGCACCGTTGCTCGCTCTCCCTCCTATTTGTGGACCAACCAAAAATATATCACGTTCCGTATCGGAACGAACCGAACCGAACCGATCCGTACCGAACCGAACCGAATTGAATCGAACTCAATTGATTTGCATTATTCCAAATGATTGGTCTACTTCTGAAACGCAATAAAAACAAAACCCAAAACCAAAACAAAAAATAAAAAAACAAAAACAAACCGAAAATCGATATAACAAAAATGTCTATCATAAAAAATACGATCTGAAAATGTCTGAAAATACGATAAAGGATTTCGAGGTATTGCAATGAACAAATTTCTTGTTATATTTGAACTTAAATTTATAAGCAACTATTGTTCTTTAAAAGCCCTGCTATCCACCCCACCCACCACCACCCCCAGGCCAGTCCAGTTCCTCACCCATCCCGCCTTCCCCGCCTCACAAAACCCCTCACAAAAAAAAAAAAAACAAACCAATTAATAATAAAAAATAGAAAATATATTTTAGTTTGCGTTGCTCTTGAGTTTTTAAAACTTGGAATCTTTTGCGTTCATAACACTTGATTTAATCCTTCACTTTCGCCCACCCAAAAAAAAAAAAACTTAAAAAAAGGTAAAAACCAAAAAAGTATACAAATATATACGATATGGCATTTAACAGTTGAAAAAAAAAAAACCAAAACAAAACAGAAAACCAAAAAATTTGTAGTTGATATTGGATTTATACCTTGAACCGCAAATAATATATAATATACCGAATAATGTATATTATTTACCTATATATTTTATGTTATGATCTCTCTTCCTCCCTCTATCTCTAATTATCCAACTGAGATTTTAGTTTTTGAACTGTTGGTTGATTGATTGGTTGGTTGGTTAGTTGGTTTGTTTGTTGAATTGAACTTGAACTTGAATTTGAACTTGAATTTGAATTTGAACTTGAATTGAAACTGAGCCGTACACTTTGTATACCTTACTGCAGAATTACCGATTGCTGATTACTATTATATCGATTAACGTTAGATTACCAACTATATATTTTTAATTTGCGCTCCCATTTGTCGAAAAACAAACACCTTATCGATTTGTTTCCATTTCACTTGTTTCTTTTGTTGTATTAGACAGCGCACAGACACACATGGTCACACTCGCTGTGCGTACAAGTCGAAGCTGGTCACACTGTGCTACCAAGAACTCAAAGCTTCGAGCCCCAGCATGCCCAAGCACGCTACACTCTGCCACAGTAAAGCTCCTCATGTGCAAATAATTACAAAACCCCTGCCAGGGCCGAGACTGCACCACAATTCACAGAAAAACAAAAAAATTAAATAAAATTAAAATACGCACCACACTTGCATCTGTTCAGGTCCGTCCGGTCGTCCCTTGATTGAGTTCGCCAAGGATATTCTTCCTCTTTCGGATGTACATAATACGCCAACCAAACTTATACAGTCATGGATGAATATTAGGAATTTACGATTTATTTAATATACACATGGCTGTGCTGTTCCATTGCGTTTTGTTTGTGCCATCTTCCGTTCCATTCCTTTGAGTTCCGTACGTTATGTTTCGTTAGTTGGGCTCTCACTTGGAGGGAAAGCAGCCCCGAAATCGCCAAAATACTCTAGAAAAAGACGATGCAGGGTTCGTTAAGGGGGATCAGTAATTACATTTAACCACTTACGAACCCTGGGTCCCAGGTCTTTCCCCGCCTTTTGTTTCTTACTATTTTTCTGCTAGAGTGTGCCAGACAATTCACCGAGTTACCAACAATATAGACCATTCCAAGTTTCCTTAGTGTTGATTTTCAGTTTGCTTGTGTAGCGTTACTTGTATAGCAAAGACTTGAACACCAATCGTAGCTGTAGTTTATAAATTAAGAAAATTAAAAGAAAGTATTCTAAATTGAATACAACAAAAAAAAAAAGAGTAAACTAAGGAGAACCCGTAATTATGAAGTCGAATGATGAATAACCACAAATGCTAAGCTCGGTTTGAGGCGCTGGCGTTTCACTTCCAATATCTATAAGCTATCGCTATATGTCCAGTGCTTTCCAGGCCGCCCTGCCTGCCTCTCCCTATCATTCTCTCTCGCTCTTGCTCTCTATCTGTTTCTGTTTCTCTAATTTCCAGCCTGTATCTACCATTGTTTGTCTACTGTTTCGTTTCTTGTTCCGTTACCTCTTAAGGGCGAAGGAGGCCATAGCGTAGAGTACGAAGATCGATATCAAACATCGATTCCACGCCAATCTCACATCCATTAGTTTTATTCGTGGAGGTGGCACATGCTGCATGCCGTTACATGTGTCGCCGATTATGCCTGCCCCATTTTCCCATTCCATTCCACCCCTTCTCATTTCCCATTTCCCAGTTCCCATTTCCCAGCCCCTCTCTCAAGGCCCCAAGATCAAGTCTCAATGGGAACAGGACGAGTCAGGAGCGTCCCCGACCTATCCTCTAATAGAACCGATCTCTCCTGCTAGAACCCCTTTAGTGTGTTTACGATTTTTTGTATACTAGCTAACTTCTCTAGAGAAGTACACACACAGACACACACTCGGACACCGAACACTGTAGCTTAATTTAGTTTTTTTGCGTTTGTATTAGTGCCAATTGGAGTTGCTCAGGTGAACAACTCTCGTTAATATATATTCTACAACATATGCTTAGAACCAACGCCTTCGTATCCAAAATTCAAGCTACTTAGTATGCGACCATCTCACAAGTGCTAATTAGAATTCCCCCTTTCCCCCCAAACAAACAACAACAAAAAAAAAATTAACTACAAGAATTCCACACTCTCAGTATATATATTGTCAGAGATATATGTACCTAACTGTGAAACATGGAAATAAAAAAAAAAAAACAGAAAAAATAGAAATCAAGTTAACCAAACTAATTACCAAACTTACATTTGATTTTGCTGCATTCTTATTCTCTCTCTTTCTCTCGATCTCGCTCTGTCTCTCAGTCTGTTCCGTTCCTTTCCATTGCGTTCCGTTTCTTGCGTTTTACTTACCATTTCGTTCCATTTCATATTGCGTTCGATCGCTGTTATCTTCCGTTCCGTTCCCATTTGGTTCCATTTCGTCCTGTGCACTAATAGCCACCTAAGCCGAAAATAAGAAAAAAATACTAGATGCGTGCCTTGTACATAAATGAATGTCGTTAACTGTAATTGGTGTCCTTGTCTTGCTGCCTTGTCTTCCAATTAGATTTTCAACCATGCGCTTGCGTAGCATTCAGCTTTTGTTTGCCTGCCCGCCTGCCTGCTTACGTTTAATTCTGTTCCGTTACGTTTCGTTTCGTTGGGTTGCGTTGCATTCCGTTTTGGTAACTGTACTTTTGACCACACTCCAAAATATAAAATAAATATCGAAGAAAAAAAGAATGGAAACCGAGTTAAAAAATTATTTAAAAACAAATATGCTCTCCCCCATATTATTTCTCACATTTTACCGCCCACGTGTATACGCTATCTGTTTTCAACGCTCTCCAAGCTATCTCTGTCTAACTCCCGCTCTGCCTATCAACCAGTCTTCCTCTGTTGAACCAACTTTTGTGTGAAAGCTTTTTTGTTTGGACCGCCTTATGAGTTGCCTTCCGTTGTTTTGTTCAGTTGCGTTCCGTTCCGTTCCATTCAGTTCCGTTCCGTTTCCCCCTCCGTTATGTTCCATTCTTGCGTTCTGTTCCGCGACGGAGTCTTGAATCCGTTAGCCGAAAAAGAGAATTGAATTCACCCAAGAAATCAAACCCAACTGACTCTCTTCTCCGCCCGTACTTTCAGTTCTTCGTGCGTTTGGACCACATCCGCAAGTGTTTCACCCAAAAGGGCGGCATCTTTGTGCTGGAGGAGTACAGTAAGTACTGTATATGGGGCAACGGCCACAAGTTCTATACTTACGGCTTCTCGAACTATTGCAGATCCCAAGACGCGCAACCTCATCCAGCGGAAGTACCAGTCGAGCATGGTGAGTACTGTGATTGCATCACACACACAACTCAACACAGTTCGCCATCACAGCCATTTCGCACTATCTCTCTCTTTCCGTATTCACCACTTGTTCCGAGTTGCATCCTGTTCCGATTGCGGAACAATCGTTTATCGATTAACTGTACATAAACTTGCATAAGCCGGTCGAGTCCTGCAAATTTCTGTACAAATCAATTGAGAACACAAGCCTCAACCATAAAGAAATACACATATGACTATATATACATATATATATATATATTTATGGAATATCCAAGTATTCAGAACTTTAAATCACTGTATGATAATGGCACATTCAATTGCACCGACCGTTTGTATATAAATGATATTGAGATAATCTCTTTGTTTTTCGATTTTCTTTTCTTTCCGTTTCCGTTCATATATATATTATCTTTTTCCGTTTCCGTTCTTTGCATTCGTTTTCTGTGAATATATTTCTATGCCAACAACGACAACCAACAACAACAACAACTACTCAACAATAAACCATGCCTGCTACAACAACAACAACACACAAACACCAAAACACCAATCCACCACACCTCATCAAACATCATTGAAAAAAATCAAAATAATAATAATAAAAACAAAAATCACCACACAAAACTGAACCAAACCCCACTGAAATGTGTAATTGAAACCGAAGGCGTCGGAAATCGTGCTGAGCTTCCATCGCGTGACCTCCGTGCAGTTTGCCTACATCTGTCACCTGAATGGCTCCCGGTCCCGAGGTACAGTCACCGCCACAGAGCATAGTTCGGCCGGAACGATGGCATCGGAACGACTGGAACTGACACGGCCGCAGCAGCAGATGGAAACAATGGAATAAAGAAATGTGCCTAGAATGCGAATGCATTGCCTACCTACATCCCAAAAATGAAAGCTATGTAAATAAAATCCGAATCCTTTTTATGTAACTCCTATTGTATATTGTATGTACTTCCTTCAACATCTCAAAAAAAAAATAATAACACCACTACAACAATCGAAACATAAATAACCCAGAACAGTTTATACCACGTCAATGTAGTTTTTGATTTCGGCTTCTTGTCTGACTTTTTATAAAGCTCTTTCGTTGATTTCCTTTTTATATTACATTTTTTTGACTTGAGGTTTGGTTATTGTATTCCACTTCCACTGTTGCGAGTTGCATGCTTTTCTGCCTTTGTGTTGTGCAAAAAATAAAAAACAGAAAAAGGAATATTGCTACTAAAATATCAAACACACAAGCCACTTCACCAAAAACACTACAAAAAACCAATAAACAAATACTGTTCATTCCCAGGGCTTGGTATTCAGGTTCACAGAGACACTTCCTAAATAAGAGCGCCCTAGAAGTTATATTTAATTATTTTAATTTGTTTTAAAACGATAACAATTAAAAAAAGGCAGGGAAAACCTTTTAAGTTAATTTCTTAATGGGCTTGGAAGTGTTTCTGTGAGTGTACCGAGCCCCAAAGTGAGCCCATCCTGATGAAAATCCGGCAAATAGCAGATTTTTAAAATCACGTATACGCTCCGTAGTCCGATCAGATTTGCTACTCGGTGCTGTGCGTGTTCTCCTACGTGGCCGCCGGCCAGGATCAGAAGAAGAATCCGGTGGTCATCACGCCGCAGATCCAGGACATTCACGCCCAGCAGAAGCAGAAGCACCAACAGCAACAGCAGCAGCAGCAGCAGCAGCAGAAGGAGCAAAAGGACCAAAAGGAGACGCATCACCAAACGCAGCAGCAGACGGCAGCGCTTGCTCCGGCTCACTCGCCCGTTCCAGCATCAGTTCCCGCTCCCGCTCCCGCTCCAGCTCCGGCCAGGATGAGCGGCAAGAGCCAGGCGGGCAGCATCTCCATCCGCCACACGGTGCCCATGCAGAAGCCGACCATTACCATGTCCACGGTGCAGCCGCAGGCCAGGATGCCCGTTCATGTGGCAACGGCTCCTGCTCCTGTTCCAGCATCTTCAGCTCCGACTACCGTTCCCGTTCAAGGCTCTGGAAAACTGCCGCAGCTGCCGCCGCGCGTTCCCTCGCAACCGTCGACCGAAAGCCTGGCCTCGATCAGTTCGCCGCCGCCGAAAGTCCGTACTGGACCGCCGCCCGGACCGCCGCCGGCCATACCGCCGCGCACGGGAGCCATTGCCAGGAGCGGATCGGTGCCGGCGGCCCGTTCCTTTGTGCGCCAGGCGTCGGCCAACTCCACGCCGCCGCAGTATACGCCCCAGCCGCCGCCGCCCTTCGTGATCCCCAAGCGGCACAGTGGCCTGGCCAGAGCCTCCACCTTGACGGCCGCCTCGTCATCGGCGTCATCCGCATTCGCCTCCAGTCATCCGAGCCATCCCAGTCATCCCGGCGGCCACCCGCAGTCGCAGCAGCGCGCCAGTCATGGCAGCGTCGCCGCTGTGCTGCAGTCCATGCCGGAGGCTGAGCCCGGCTACGGATCCGGCTCCGGGTCCGGGTCCATTTCCGGCTCCAGTTCCGGCTCCGGATCGGCATCGGGCTCCATTGCCAGCGCTTCACCGCAGGCCCATCGCAAGCACTGACGAAGGAGTTCGTTCTTTAGGTTCGGCGGCGGAGGAGGAGGAGGAGGAGGAGGAGGTGGCGGCGGTGGAGCTGGCGGAGGCGGCAGTGCCGGAGTAGGTGGCGCCCATCCGGATATCGGCGGCGGCGGCGGCGGTCAGATGGGCGAGGAGCCACACCCCCATCCGCACCGGCGCGATGTATGCCGCACCATTTGCATTCCGTGGCTGTGATCCCGGCGGCAGTCGCCATCCGCCAGAAGGAGCAGCCTCGGAGGAGCAGCCGCGTTGCGTTCCAGTTAAGTTTAGTCCTAGGAGCCACTAGAATCCATGCGGCGGGGCTTCCCGGATCCCTGCGGCAGTCCAGACAAGTTAAAAGGCAGCCACATCTATTACTACGTTTATACGACAAAAAATTTAAACTTAATTTAATGTTTCAACATTTTAAAGATTTGAAAATGATTTTTAAACTAAACAAACTATTTCAAAGCCATGTGAAATAGTCTTAAATAACTTGTGACTCCATAAATCATATATTTTGTAAGCTTAATCAATTCAATCAACTCGGAGTGTGTAAACTGAATATTAATTGTTAATATTTACTAATCAGCAGTACTTGGAAAATCTGACTCAAGTATAAGCGTAGTAAAGAAACCCCCAGAGTATAGCCAAAACTGCAGTATTCCCCTAGTATTCTAATCTCTCTTCCTCCTCCTCTGCCGGGATCCGGGAAGCGCCGCCATATAAGCCAGTTATGCTATATATATATATATATCTGTGTATACAAATATTAACTGTATTTGAGCTGTATTTACTGAACCTTATTCTAGCCAAATCATATCATTAGCCGCCACTAACTAAGCCCATAGACGAATTGTTTCCTGCTAAGCTTTAAGGCAGAAAAAGCCAAAAACAAAACAAAAAAAAAACAAAAAGGAACTCGCTTACTAACCTACCTATATATATATAGATATATAGATATATTATATGTAAAGATCGGGACTTGACTTCATTGCGGGGCATAGCGAACGACACAAACACAAACGGAAATTGAAGGCAATCTAGTTAGGGATATAGTATACTATACCAAGTAAATACAACAGACATTTATGTGAATATCTACCAATCAGCTACGATCGTAACTCGGAACAAAGGAATATATAAACTATATATTTACGGTAAAGGAATTTAACTAGTTCTACAAACATACCACAAGTCAAGTGGTCACAGAGACCAGCTGAGCTAGGGAGATCTATTGGTTCGGGAGCCTAGTTTAAGGAATTAAGGATCAGGGAACACAAGCACGGACCGGGAGGCTACAGGACTCTGGAGAGCAATAAGTGTGTCTGTGGATGTAGTTTGTAGTTGGCAGAGATCGGCGTACATACATTACAATATATATACAAGTATACATACATATATATAACTACTATATTTTTTTGTTTGCTGGTTCTGGATGTTAACAATAATAATGAGTAAATCCCAGCACCTATATACATACATGCACATATATATACCTCTCTAAACGTGTATATATGTATATGATCGATTGTATTTTTCAAAGTTCAAAGCGAAATAAACAAAACAAAAAACAGCTGTTCCTCGTCTAATCTCTCTCCTTAGTCCAAGGTGGCTATGTTGGGTCCAATCCCCACCATCGCCGATAACCCAAAAACCCAAAAACCCATTGATACAAAAACAGACCCCACCGCGGGGCTCCTCAACTGCGTCACAATCGCCGAAAGGGTACTAATAGTAAGTATTCACTACACTGGTCTGTCTGAGCTATTTGTTATCATTTGTTGTTATTTGTTGTTAATCAACACGAATCGGAGTCCGAAAGCTTTCCATCACATCAGGTTTTTTTAAGAGCTAAAAACATGCTAACAACTTTACTTTATGAAGAATAAAATCCTTACTCACAAATACAATTTACTTTTACTTTCAGTCCCACCATAATTGCATCCTATAACTTTTTTAATTTCAATTTAAATACACATTTGAGAATTCTTTCCCACGACACAGATTACAGGCTTGCTGATTCATAACACAAACACTTTTTAAAAAAAATATTGTTCAATTTACTAAAATAATCAGAGACATAATGGGGCCTAAATTGGATGGGGGAATTACTAGAGATTAGGCGGGGGCGCCGTCCTGGTCGCGTGGCACAATGCCAAGTCGGATTCCGTTGCCGCTCTTCATCACCAACTCGGCCAGGGGCTGTGGCTGATGACCCTCGTCGGGCAGAAAGCGATAGCTTCGCAGCAGCATGGCCAGGGTGGTCTTCAGTTCCAGCATGGCAAACTTCTGGCCTGGAAGGGGTAAAAAAACAATTAGCAATTATCTCTTAGCATACAATATTACTCAATAGAATGCTATTTAAGCTAATAAACCCTGTCATGAATTGCACTTGCCAAAAATAGAATTCTTATTTAAATATAAAACACAAACATCAGTTGACATTCTGGTATTTGTTTATAAAAGCGATCAAGAATTCTTGTATTAGGATCTCAGAACATAGCTAAAGCTTCCAGCTCTTCTTATCTATATAAATTTCAACAGTCACTGAAAACAGCACTTCAGGGAAAGACCTTTGGAATCTGTGTATTAGGAGCACAGAATCCAACAGCTTCCAGTGCTTCTTATCAAATTTGTTATATTCAATAAATTTAATCGCACTTGGCCTGACAAATAATCAAAAAATTCCACTGAATTATTTTTGGAATTAAAACGAAACTAGATTAAATATGAAATAAATAAATGCTTATAAATAGATTAACCTATTGTCTTCATAATATTTCTAGAGTAAATATGCATTATTTAAGAGCAAAGAGAATAATAATCTAGACAAGAATGAAGCAATATATAATATTAAAGCTTACCTATGCAGTTCCTGGGTCCCGCGCTGAAAGCGGCAAAGGCGAAGGGATGCATTTGCTTCTCGTTGAGGAGAAAGCGCTCAGGATCAAATCTCTCAGGATCTGGGAAGTTGGCGGGATCGCGATGCAGCATGTAGACGAGGCAGGAGATGGAGGCGCCCTTGGGCACCGTCAGCTTGCCAACGGGCAGGTCCTCGAGGACCTTGCGTGAGAAGAATGGCACCGAGGGATAGATACGCAGCGTCTCCTTGATCACCGCCTCCAAGTATGGCATAGATTCCTTCTCCCTGCCCTCCAGTTCGGCGGCCTCCTCGTAGGCCCGCTGCTGGACGTCCTCGTGCTTGGAGAGCAGGCTCAGGGCAAAGGCAATGGCCGAGCTGGTGGTGTCGTGACCCTCGAACATGAATGTGTCCACCTCCTCGCGGATATCAAGGTCGGTCAGGTCGGCGGCGCCCTCCATTTGGCTGAGCAGAAGCATGTCCAGGAAGGCCAAGCGCCGCTTGCCGCCCACGTCGTCCTGCTCGGCCTCTGGCCGGGACTCGGCGCGCTCCTGGAGAAGCTGCTCTCTGCGGAGTCGGATAACGCGGTTGGTCTCGCCGTGGAGCACCTTCAGCGCGGCCTCACGCTCCTTGCCCGCCTTGGTGAGCCGGAAAAATATGTTCAGGCGCTGCCAGAACGAGAAGCTCTGCTTGTGCATTATGCGGCAGATCCTGCAGGATATTTCAATTAATATATTAATTATTAAGATAAGATAGTGACCTCTCCATGAGCTGCACTCACGCTTGAACCGCCTGGACGTATTCCGAGTCGCTCTGCAGCTGGGCATGCTTCTTGATTCCCATGGCCGTCTCACAGATGGAGTCCAGGGCGAACAGGGTGATGTACGGATAGATGTCGAAGGAGTCGCCGTTGGCCTTCTCCCTCAGGCGTCTCACCAATATGCGGCAGTTCTCCTCCATGGGCTCCTTGAACTCGCCAAGGATACGGAAGTGGAAGCCCGGCGTTAGGAGCTTGCGACGGCGATGCCAGGACTCACCGCCATTGGTCAACAGACCCTTGCCCAGCCATGGCTCGACCAGCTCGTAGTTCCTTGATTTCATCAGCAGCGTGTTGTTGCCCAGCAGCTGCTTCATGTCCTCCGGATCGGTGAACATCACCATGAGGTCCTTGCCGAACCAAATGCGAAACACAGGGCCGTGCCTCTCCCTCAGCTCCTTCAGCCAGTTGAGGATCTCTAATGGGTGAGCAACAAACACGGATTACATTATTTACATTGTTGGTTTATAAATAAACCTGAACTTAAATAGACATTGAATGGAAAATAAAATGCGTTCAAAGTCCAAGGCATGCAAATTCCATGACGGCAACGCTGCGTATGCGTAATATTGTGCTTCAAGTCAAATTGCAATCTGTTCGCCGCAGACACGTTTTTTTTTATATTCTAGAGAAATAATTTGCACTATTCTACGTATATATATATTATTTAAAATTATGTCGAATGTTGATTTAGATGAGTTATATATTACATATTAATTTATTGCCATAAAGGGCCATATTTAATGCATTTTAGTAGATATCTATTGAAAACTTCTACTAGCATTAAGTGCATTATTGAATCAATTTAGTTTAGCCTGCAACTTACCGCCCTTCTTCACATTCTCTATCAGTTCGCCTATCGAAGGTCCTGGCAGCGTCTTGGCGAATCTCTGTAGCCGCAGGAAGTTTAAGATTTTTGGTAAAAAGCGGAGGAATAGCGCCCAGAGGGCGAAGGCCAATAGTGCCAGGGTGCTCATTGTGCCGCCGATCCCCGAGTGCAGCTATATAGAGGGTATATTACAAGACCAGAAACCCGCTAGTGCGACTTGTTTACTCTCTGAGTAGTTGGGGGGCACTGGCCAACAATGCGAGTATTTATATTTGCAATGTCTGGAATTCGCGAACCGCTCGGCTTTCCGACTAGATTGCAACTAATTCGCAGTCGGCCTGCCGGCTCTCCTCCTCGATCTCGGCTGGTGGCTGGTGGCTGGGTCTTGGCAGATGCCATATGCCATATGCCATATAATAACATGTGGAGCTTGAACGACTGATGGCGATACTCGGGATGCGCTCCGCTTATCGAAGAAGATGTCTTGCCACGGGGTCTAAGTCTAAGTCTACAGTTGTTGCTAGTTGGCGATGTCTCGCATGTGTCCTTAAGTATGTGATTATTTTTTGTGGCTATTTTTAGCCATTCTTATTTTTTCCTTTGCTCGTCGAATATGCTTTCTAAGTAGTACCTATATTTATGGTGGAATTATGGCGTAGGCAAAGCAGATTAGCATGTTGATTTAATACGACAAGACTATGGGTCATAAACAAATAGAAAAAACAATTGCCAAAAACTGAATTGCGTCGAAAACAATACGGGGAGTTCATTAACAATTATTCCCAATTTTACACTGTCAACAAGTTAAAGCTAAGCTTGGTAAGAAAAATATTTGAAAGAATTCTAAAGCGTTTGATAAAATGTAATAAAGGAAAGCTTGATAAACTGATAGGGAAAGCAAGAAAATTGTGCATTTTTTAATTATTAATCTAGAAACTTTCTGGTAAATTTCCTTGTAAAAATAATTGTTTAATTTATCTACAGGCGTGCATATAGCCAGTTACACAAGTGTAGCGAATCACTCGCCAAATTGGGGCACCAGTGGGGGCTATCATTGCGTCAGTGCAGTGCCAGACCCAAAAACGGGTTCTATTACAACGACAAGTGCAAGCGCTCATTGCAATGACGTTGACCCACATAAGACATGTGGATCGTATCATATATATAGGTATATATACAAGATAATACTATGGTAATCAGACAACTATCGTTGGAGGCTTTGCTTTAGACTGGAAGGTTCTCCTTATTATTTTAAAATTCTGTAAAATGTGTAATAATATAATATAGAAATACGTAATATACAAATATTTATATAATAGGAAATAATAAAACTGTAGATAGTTCAATTAATTTACAACTAGTTACCAACTGCACTATATTTATAGTTTGCCTTTATCTTATCCAAAATGCATCATAAAAGAAGCTACTATCAGAGTTAAAGGTTTTATAATGCCTATAAGCTAACTGGCCTTGTCTTGATCAAAGTTCTAGATTCTCTTAATTTACAACTAGTTACCACTAGTAATATATTTATCGTATCCAAAATATGCATAATAAAAGAGGCTACTATCATAGTTACGGGTTTTATAATGTTTCAAAGTAGTTGGCTCTCTTGCTCAAAGTTCAGCGCTTTGCTTGCAGAAATTAGCAAGTCATACTGCAGTTGCTAATCTAGAGTAATCATTGTCATATAAATTTAATTGAAATGCGGAATCTGTGAGTTAAAGCTCAAGTCAAGGGCTGACACAAGGTTCAGCTGCTGATAGTTATATTTGAATACCTATATGTGTTCAAATAAGTAGTGCATTGTTCCCATTTAATTTCTAGGTTCATTTCGAGCTTATCTTTGGCCTTGCAGCCTGCACTTGATTAGAATTACACTGCGCGGTAAGTCGAGTTACTTGGTATTAAATATTTAATATATATTATATTTATATATATATTATATATATATTATATTATTTAAATGTCCCTTAAGGGGTTTTCTATGCACTTAACTAAAGATATTTGGGTACTGCTGAAAAGCTACGATGGCTTTGTTTACTTTGAATACTTGGACTACTTTTAGGCGGTCACTGAGCTTTTCAGTATTTGCTTTCTTTTGTTTAAATTATAGTTAATTAATCAGATACTACTTACGCTTGATATGTGGTAACTGCTTAGGATGTCAACCTTCTCAATATAAGCAGAAGGTATTTACCATAGTGAGTAGTCCTTATCCGGTTAAGTTTTCAAGTCAGAGGGTAAGTTGTGCTGATCGGTCTAGGAGTGGATCATCGTGGACGATAAAGATGTCCTCTCCAGAAGGACACGCCTAAAAAGAAACACAGCCACTGATGCTGAAACAGGATCGGCTTGAAGATCCTCTTGAACAACAAGGATCGTCTTGAACACAGGGATCCTTTTGATCAATGGGATCGGCTTCGACACAGGAATTGGCTTCGGCATCAGGATTGACTTCGACAGAAGGATTGACTTCGACACAAGGATTGTCTTCGGCACTAGGATTGACTTCGGCACTAGGATTGACTTCGGCACAGGAATTGGTTTCGACACAGGAATTGGTTTCGACACAAGGATTGTCTTCGACACAAGGATTGACTTCGACACAAGGATTGACTTCGACACAGGCATTGGCTTCGACACACGGAATGGCTTCGAAACAAGGATTGTCTTCGAAACAAGGATTGTCTTCGAAACAAGAATTGGCTTCGACACAGGAATTGGCTTCGACACAGCAATTGGTTTCGACACAAGGATTGTCTTCGAAACAAAGATTGTCTTCGACACAGGAATTGGTTTCGACACAAGGATTGGTTTCGAACCAAGGATTAGCTTCGACACGAGAATTGACTTCGAAACAGGCATTGGCTTCAACACAGGGAACGGCATAAGTACAGAGTTCACCTTGAGCAAAGGTATGGCCTTCAACCCAAGGATCGCCATCCACACAGGAGATGGCTTCCATACAGGCCACGGCATCAGCCTCCACAACGGCATCAGCCTCCACACAGGCATAGGCCTCCATAGAGACATCAGCCTCCATAGAGTTATCGGCCTCCATAAAGACACCGGGTTCCATAGAGGCACCGGGTTCCATAGAGGCACCGGGTTCCATAGAGGCACCGGGTTCCATAGAGGCACCGGGTTCCACAGAGATATCAGCCTCCATAGAGACAGCCTCCATAGAGATATCGGCCTCCATAAAGACACCGGGATCCACAGAGGCACCGGGTTCCACAGAGGCACCGGGTTCCACAGAGACATCAGCCTCCATACAGACACCGGGCTCTACAGAGACATCAGCCTCCACAAGGGCATCGGCCTCCACAGCGACATCAGCCTCCACAAGGGCATCGGCCTCCACAGAGACACCGGGTTCAAAACCAGGATCCACTTCCCTACCCAGATTGGCTTCGACATTGGGAAAGCCAGGGAGAAGAAGTTGGGAAGTAGTGGCGGCAGCCACCTGCGCTCTCTCCATCCGAATTCCGCACATCGGCACGGTGCGGATCCAGGAACCCCACAGGGGTGGGGTGCGGATCCTGGCTCCCGGCTTTCGTCTCCCGAGCATCCCGTGCTTGGCTCTCTTGGCAGCCTGTATGGCCTTCCTGGCAGCCTTCCTCACTTTCTCCAGTATAGCCTGGTGGTTAGAAACGTGTGTTTACTTAATACTACTTACAGATAACATAATCTCCAATTACCAGAGCCGTGTAATGAGTCTGCTCACTCTCGGAGAGCTGCATCCATGCCAGCGCGCCGAAGTGTATCATATCCTGCGGGGAAAAGTCGCCGCAACGCCGCATCTTAAACTCCCTCAGCCAGTTGAGATACCCATTGTTGTTCAGCTTGGCGACCTTTTGGCAGTTGTACCGCCGCTCATGATGCTCCTGATGCTCCTCCATCTTTTCGATTGATTTATTAAAAAAAAAAAAGAATATTTATATGGAAATTTGGAAATGTTTGTCAACTAAGATTACTGAAAGATTTCTACGCGAATATACAAAAATATAACATAAAATTTTAGTTAGAAAATATTTAGGTGTTTCTACTATGAAATAACTTGGATGAATGAAGCCTGGAGCTGCACAGCTGGGAAATGTGGAATTTTCGTTTGAATGGAAAGACCCAGACTGCTTGACTTATTATTTTATGTTATATTTCATTAATATGATTATATTCAGTATATATATATATTCAGTATTTGGACTTGTAGAA
The DNA here is from genome assembly GCA_008042775.1 of Drosophila pectinifera. Taxonomy (NCBI): domain Eukaryota; kingdom Metazoa; phylum Arthropoda; class Insecta; order Diptera; family Drosophilidae; genus Drosophila; species Drosophila pectinifera. Next base: position 39,506 of record VNKC01001977.1, read on the forward strand.
GTCCTTCAAATACTTAGACTTCCCTAATTATTATTTATAATTTATTTATGTAAGATAAAATACGCAGCTAAAAGTGCTGTTGATAAATAAATGTCGCCAAAAAGAAATATTTAAATAATAATCAGGCAAGCCGCAGAAGTTTTCAAATATTTTCATACTTCATCAATCTTGGCTTAAAGTAAATTATTTCTGGCCCAAGCACGGTCCCAATGCCCATGTCAAAGTTGTTTACTTGGCAAAAACAAGTGAAAACATTGGCCAGCAACCAGACGCGACATGGTCTTTTTTTTTTTTTGTTTTTGGGTGGGTCAAGGTCGCATTTGGACTTCGAGTTGGGCGGCCAACCAACAGTTGGCCAATTGGTTAACCAAGCCAAGCCAGGCCAGAAAGCCAGGCCAAAATCCAGGGGAGCTCCCCCAACGCATTTCGCACTCGGACGTGCCGACAGGTGGTGGCCACGTTGGGAATTCAAACCCAAAGTGAGCCGAGATTCCGAATAGAAAAAGAAGTCGAAAGACACTGAGATCAACAGGATAATTCATAATAATAATTCAACTCGATCCTGTTTATAAATAATTTCAAACGTAAGATTTTTCCTGAACAGTCTGAGTGAGAAGAAATTATGAAATTAAGAAATATGAAATTATTTATAAACAGGATCAAGTTAAATTATTAAGAAATTAAGACCTCTATTGCTTAATTGTTTGTCTATGAAAAACTGTCATCAGAAAATAAATATTACTTGAAATTTCAGTTTGAAATGAACAATGTTTTGGCCAAGTGTAAGCAAACCCTTTGATTAGATCACCCTGAACCGGTTGCCAATTTGGGATGGCCACAATTAAAAGCGGCTGACAGAATTCAGCGGCGAGCCAAAGAGATTGCCAAATAGCTCCGATTGTCAGCAATAATATATATATATATATATAGATCGTACTACATACGATATGTGGCCTTGGCATGCCAGTAAAGTAAAGCTGCTGAAGACTGCACAATCCAAAACAATCCGACCCGATCCAAATGCAGATGGGTCAGCGGAAAATCCGCTTCCAAAGTGCTTAAATCTCGAGCAACCAGTTCTGGCCAATAACTCCGGCTCGACCCTTAAATGGTAGATGGGAACCATCTTCAAGTTAGAATCCAGAAATTCAGATTTCTAGAAATACCAAAAGAATAAAGAATAAAGAATGACATACAGAAATAGAATTGCGTACGGTGGCGTGATTAGCATATTCTGGCAATGTGCTGAATCATTATTTATGCATAAATTATAAACGTTTGGACATTTCAAGTATTTGCCAACTTGATTACCAATGCCCGAAGACCGTCCAATGTCTTATTTAAATAACAAAAACTGTTGCTATTACTCGCGATGATGATCATAGTTTTTAGCAAATAGAAACGGAAAGTAGAAGCGTCTCTGAATGGAAATTTGGTACTTCCCTTTCACAGTTGTTGGCTGCTTGGCTAACTGATTAGCAAAGTTAGTTAGTTAAATTACCTAATCCCCATGCCAAGATATATTCTAAGGCTGCAACTTTAACAGGTTGGATTAGAGACTGGCAAAGACAATAAAAGTAAATGAGTATGACTTGAGCTTAAACTAAGAAGGCGATTAAAGAGCTTTCGAAATAAACATTTAAGATACCAAGGCAACTTATAATAAAAATAAAAAGAGCTAACATAATTCAAACAAAATTCGAAAGCCTTTCGGTTGCTGTAAATTATAAAATAAATTTTAGTATCTGCACCTAAACTTCTTCGACTAAAACTAGACTAAACCTAGGATTTCTCGGGTTATGATAATTATGTAGGCCAGACAGAAAAGAAATGGTCGTTTCAAAATCGATCAAAACTGAATTCATTGGCCCCAAAATAGATGTGTCAATGACTTGAGTCAATTCTAGCCAGACAATGACTTGGCACTAATAGATATTTAGCTATGAATAGGAAGAATAGTTGGGCGGGACCAGCGTCTAGCTTCAGTGCCTGCTATTTGAACTATATTCGATATATATGTCGGATTCGTAACCTTTGGACGATGACTGGATGCCATATGGTACGCCCCACTGCCTCGCCAGTTTCCGGGAATTTATAAAGAATTCTTCATATGAAGATCTTAGTTTACTTTCCCATGGAGTTCAGAGCGGGGTGCAGCCTCCTCTATATATATATATATATATTCAATTAAATTTATGCAAATGCAGACAACAACTAGTTGGACCTCGAGCTCCCCAATTAATCTCCGATTTAGCAAACAACTTTTGCTTGGAATGTGCGAGACTCTCAAGATCCAAGCATTGAATATTAATTTTCGATCGCGACTTCTTCGGTGTATATTCTATGTTTTGTGTTCTGCCAATGTAAACACACAACTTGGCTTATGGTTTTTATGGCAACCAGCCTTGAACTTGCTATTTTTATTTATTTTGTTTTTATTTGGGGGCTTGGGGGAGGCTGATAGCCACCGAGCCAAGTTAGTGAGGCGGATTCGACTTTATGAAAGACAGTCCGTGTCCATAAGTGCGCAGTGCGCATGTGGGCAAGGCATACAGTAAGCGACGAAAGCGTATGGCTCTCCATAAAATAGCTGTATTTTATTTTTAGTGGCCCTACCCTTTTGAGCCACACTGTACGCCGAAATGGACGGTTCGCTTGGATTTGTTCGAGGCGTTAAATACGTGTACATAAATCGCGTTTACGGCATTCAAATTGCTGGCCGCTCTTCGTCGTTTTTACCCTGTTAGTGATTCGGCTTTAGCTGTTTTAGCTGCTCGTTTTGTTTTAGCTGGTACAATGTAGACTTAGTTATGGCCATACAAGTACTATATACTTTGGCTGCCATTATAGCTCGCACTTCCTCGTTCTTTAAGTCAATTTTATGGTGTGTCCAGCAGCTTTTGTTTTAATCGCTTACGACACAGCTTCCTTAAAAGTTAAATGAAATGAAAAGTAAAGGCCTCAATTAGGGTAACAATTCCAGTCAGTGATATGGCCTGGAGTTACGTAAAGGGGAGTTTCCAATTGGCTTTTGGGCCATCATTTCGATGGATTTATAGGGGTATTTGCATTTAAATTGGTATCGGCGTGTTTCCTGCTCAAAGTTACGTACTTATTTACATTTACTTATTTACTGAAAAGTTTAAAAGTACACTAAATATCAAAAAAGTAATACCAAATGCGTTTAATTAAATTTAAATCAGGCAGAGCTTATTAATAAACTTAGCTATATGTTACTGATGCTATCTAGAATTTCAACACTATTTTATTATTTAGTAAACATTCCATTATCTTATTTTATTCTAATTTTATCCAGCTGTTCACCAGTCTTCTTATTATCAAGATATTTAAGCTTTAAATAATAAATATCCCCCCTAAGGGTGAATTTTCATGTCCCACGTGCCAATGCCCAAAGACAATCAATCAATATTTTTGTATATTTTTTTATTTATTATTTTTTTTATATTTCCACCCTCGAAGCCAGAGTTCGCTGGACTCTTTGAAAGTTGTTTGTTTTGTTTGGAGCATAAACTAGTCTTGGTGCCCCCTGGCTGCAAATTAGATGATTGCGCTTAGACATTATGCGATTTAATTGCTCATTAAATTAAGGCAGCCAGAGATAAAGACAAATTTAAATCTCAGACTGGCAGAATAAAGCAGATTCTTAATTTTAATTATATTTAATTACGCAGCGCGATTTGAATTTGAACTTTAGCATTAGTTCAACTCTCGTTAAATGGACAAAGAGCCATTAGGCGGCAAAACCTAAAGTAAAAACAAGGCGAACAGAAAAAAAAATAAAAACTAAATTAAGCTGGATGGATGGCAGCTGACGTGGCCGGTATTTGGGCCGGGCCGGGCCTGTCTTGGCCCGAACTGTATTAGCCAAGCTCCGTCTCTGCCCTTCAAGCTGCAGCCCAAACCCAGCCAAGACACTTGGAGTAGGACCCGGGCTATCAGGCCAGACCCATCGACACCAACCAGCCTCATCGTATGCATATCGTGGCCGTAACCATCACCACTCACGGGGCCCGAAAGACAGGCCAATACCAATACCATGCGGAGCGCATCGACAAAGAAACTGTTTAAAATTCCACATACAAATCGTTGCAGTGGCAGCCGCCGCCGTTGAAAGCGAAATTCAAGCCGAAATCGAGAAATCAAAATTGAAAATGAAAATGGGTTACAACTGCCAAGGTCGTCGTCGGCTGCAGGCGGGAGTTTGTGGGGAGCGAAGAGGCTACAATGCACGTGCACTGAGCAAAATGAACCTAAGAACTGAGTATATTACAACTAAATTACTTACTACTTAATAAATAAAACTTGAAAGACTCCCTAAAATTAAATTAGTTGAGCAAACTATTTTTAACATATTATTTTGCTTTAAATGGTTACATTTATTATATTTTTACCATTAAAAAATGAACTTGAATCAAACATTATTATCTAATAGAACTTAGGTTCTATTATAAAGGCTATAAAAACTAAAAACTTAACAGGCCAATGTAGCTAGGAAGCCATTAGCCATTTGATGCTGACTACATAGGTATATAGACCAAGATGTTGGCCAGGATGTTGCTCAGAATGATGCCCAAGTTGTTGCTCATTTTCTGTAAAAATGTATGAAATATTTATATTTATATTATTATATTAATTTATATAATTATATTATTTAATTTTTTTAATTAATTATATTTATATTATTACATTATTTAAAATAAAATCTTCTTTCTGTGTAAAACATGTAACGCAACAGTCTCTCCCCACTGCAGCCAAAACAAAAGACTTCAACGAGCCACAAACTTGATGGGCTCTATCATTTATGACTTTTTTCACCATCACCATTTGATTTTTATTCATCAAAGTGCATAGGCGAGTGCAGGGGCGATCCGAAGAGGCACATTTAACCCATTGACTTCCCACGACGCTGTGTGGATTGGAAACCCCAGAGATGGAAATATCAAGCCGAAAAAGGTATATTTGTTCATATTTATCAGTGATTAAATGTCTGCCTTTATAGTATTTATTTTGTGGATAGCTGAACTCAGCTCAGCAAAGTGTGGAAATGATTGATTGACTTCCTTGGTAGTTCATTAATAAGTTACTGAGAGCAGTGCTTATTTTTAAAGCTGTAATTTAAATAAATATTAATTAGAGTGTGAAAATAAAATATATTTCTATTTTTTTTGGGATCTCTACTATATTTCTCATATTACTTATATTTGTTTTACTTCCCCCATTTGTCTAAGCTTAATATATATTTTTTCCTGTGTTCATTAATAAGTTACTGAGAGCATTGCCTATTTTTTAAGCTATAACTTAAATAAATATTAATTAGAGTGTGATAATAAAATTTATTTCTATTTATTTTGGGATCTCTACTATATTTCTTATATTTGTTTTACTTCCCCCATTTGTCTGCGTTTTATTTATATTTTTCCCTGAGTTCATTAAAAAGTAACTGAGAGCATTGCTTATTACACACATAAAAAATTAATTATTTAATAGGTCTTTTTAATTTTAAGGCTATAATTTAAATAAATATTAATTAGAGTGTAATTAGGTTCTATTTATTTAGAGATCTCTACTATATTTCTCATATTACTTATATTTGTTTTACTTCCCCCTTTTGTCTAAGTTTTATTTATATTTTTTCCTGTAAGTCTTAGCCACAGGTTCTTCCCATTTGCACTTTGCTTTTGTCTGAACATTATTTACTTTGTTTTATTTGCAACTCGCTGTTTTCTGTGCACTTTAGTGTTTATACACTGATTTTTTGCTTTTCTGTTGCTTTTTTGTTGCTGCCTTCGTGTTTGGCTGGCAAACATTTGTACATTTTCCGGCAAATAGAGACATCGCGTTATCAGCACGGCTCGTTGGCTATTACCAATCCGTAAGTGTTGCCATCGTTGCTGGCTTTGATGGACTTGATCTCTCCCCGATCGCTGATCTGTGAAGATGTCTTTGGCTAAACAAACTTTGTTTGGAAACATCTCCGACCGGTTTGAGTGCAGCATAGAGTCGCTGTAAGGGCCTTGCACCAACCATCGACCGACCAGGTAAAATATATTTATTTACCTGGGCAAACAAGAATTCTAGAAGAGACGGCGACAACCGCAAAAGCCGGCTAAAAGACAATTCGCACGAAATGCCAAAAAGCCAAAAGACGGCAACATTTCAATTGGCAACGCAGCCACGCAAACGTCAGAGGCTTGGCCAATTGCCAAACTCCACTGGCACTCAGTCAGTCAGTCACTCAGTCAGTCAGTCACTCCGCCACTTTTCGGTTGAACGTTGGTTGTTGCCTCTTGAAAAATCGCCACATGCAACTTGCAACTTGGCCTGTTAATGAGACGCCTTTGGTTGTTGGTTGTTGGTTCCGCGGAACCGAACTCGCTCAGATTGCCACAGGTACCCCTCCGAACAGACATGGCCAAAACGATAGCCGATAGCCTAATGCCACACATAGCCACAAAAGGCATACAGGAAAAAATATCAAATTATTCAAGAGCTTACAACTTGAATTATTAATTATTGCAAGGGTATAAATATAGTATTCTTTTCTCTGAATTAATCACTAATATTTTCTTGTTATATTTCCTTAGAGCTAGTAAAATGTATTTTAAATCAATTAAAATTTTTTACAGTGCAGCATAGCGGCTGCAGCCGCCGAGTCAATTGCCACATTCTTCCTTTTTGCCGCCAGCGCCAGCCAACGAAAGAGAATGGTTATTTTTTTATTTTCTAGTGCCCTGGAATCCCAGTCTCTCAGCAGAGTAGTTAGGTGTCCTTTTTAGATATTATATAAACACAGTAAATAAAAAAAATATATATAGCTAAGGATTTAAAATATTAAGTATGAATATAATATAATAAATATATAACTTTAAAAATAAATAGAAAAATTTAGTAAAGAAAACTATAAATACTTTGGAAAACAATTTAGTTTAGTTGCTTGTCTTTGCCCCCAAGTCATTCTCTGAAATTTATTCTATATAATAAAATATACAACTATATACAATATATATAACTTAAATAATAGGTATGAATATAATATAATAAACATATAACTTTAAAAATACATAGAAAAACTTAGTGAAGAATATTATTAATATTTTGGAAAACAATTTAATTTAGTTGCTTGTCTTTGCCCCCAAGTCATTCTCTGAAATTTATTCTATATAAAGAAATGTATTCTATATAATGAAATTTATTCTATATAATAAAATATATAACTATATACATTTTCCTGGTATTTTATGCTAACTTTTACAGCCTAAAATTAAATTAATAAATTCATTTAAATTTATATAGAACTGATTGAAATCAAAAGTAATTGGCACATAATAAATAATTAAGATCTAATGGTAACAAGACAGTCGTGACACTTTTCTGGCTAGTCCTAAAATATACATATAGCTATATAGACATAGTATTTAGTGTTTGTTTTGCTTTTAGTTTGTGTTCTTTTTTTCCTTGTATTTTTTGGCAGTGCTCTGGTTCCGCTTGCAATTTACGCCTGTTGCAAGAACCCGGCGGCAACGACCGCTTTATGGACCTGGCTATATGTCCATATAGCTTATATTAGATTTATAGCATTTGTATGCGGTATATGGCCAAGCGAGCTGCAAATTGCCGGCGTCGGGTCGGCTTGTGTAATTTGATATTGGCAACCAGACCAGAGACCAGAGACCGGACTCACTTTCAATGCATTTGCGTCAGTTTTTTTTTTTTTTGCATTGCGAATGGGGCGAATTTGCACCATTGCTGCACGGAACAAAAAGCCATATCTTAAATGAATCTTAAATGGATCTAAATATTATACAATTTCGCATAAAATCAATTGAATCTTAAGCGCATAAGGAAATAATATCATGGAGAAAATGATCCCAAATTGATCTTAAATGGATCTAAATGTTATACAAAATCGCATAAAATCAATTGAATCTTAAACGTATAAGGAAATAATATCATGGATAAAATGATATGAAAGATATGACTATTTTCATTGATTGGATATTATTTAATATCAAAAATATCAAATTTGCAGCATTGCTAATAAATCTTAAATGGATCTAATTAGTATACAATTTCGTATAAAATCAATTGAATCCTAAGCGTATAAGGAAATAATAGCATGGATTGATTTTGATTTCGTGCCTTTGGATATTGTTTAATATCAAAAAACGTATAATAAAATTAGAAACAATTATAATTTGTACTTTTTGTGACTGCAGTGAGTGTGAGTTATGTTGGCCTGGCTGGGATAGATCATCATCTCGACCGGAGGCTGGCTGGACACTCATCCGACGACGGTTCTTTCACGCGTCATGGTCTCATCCGTGGAACTCGTTTGCTTCGCCGCCTTCTATCTTCTGTTGTCATCGAAACGAGTTATTGGCCAACAGCGTCGCCAGATTGGCTGTAATTATGTTTCCAAACCTTTTTTATTTGCGCCTGGCCTCTAATGCGATTGATCAGCAAGAAATGGTTGCGACACGTCCCTCTGAATCCCAACCTCTCATCTTCAGGGCCATATTCCTAGTATGTTTCTGGGTCCCTGTTTAGGCCAAGATGCTGCTGATGTCATTCACCTTTTCTCCGGCTTAAAAGGGAATCGTTCACCGGCTTCTCTCTCACTTTTCATTGCCGCCGCTTTCGATTCTGGCGTGTCATGCCAATTTGCGAAATCGCGCCTCCGTATTTGTGTAACGCAACAGATAAACAATATTCTAATAAAATAATATAGAAAGCCAGTTTTGACTTCAATTTATTGCCTTAAATTTCACCAAAATGGGAACAAAGGTGCACTGTACTCCGTCTTTGTTTCTTTCTGTTTTAGGTAAGAGGAGACTCATTCTTATTGCCTTTATATTTTTAATTTTTAACTTGTTTCATTTTAATGGGTGTAGATTGAGCTTTAACATTTATATTTAATTACAATGACTGTTTGGTGAGTTAATATTTTTGGTTTAACATTTATTTTAAATCTGTTTGGTGAGTTAATATTCTTGGCAATTAAACAAGAGGGAAGATTTCAGTTTTGATTCAGATAAACCATGGCCAGAATCAGATTGGCAAGACCCATTTGTCAACGCCATTTATCTGGGCTTTAAGTACGATGACGGCGGCTATATCCATAAGCTTTTCATGGCGGCCACAATTACCAGATGCCAGATAATGCCGATGACTGTGGGACTCTCCTATGGGGATTCATTCTCCCCGTTCTCGGGGCTGAGCAAATTAGCAGGTGAACAGGCGGATCACCTGGCATTTTGGCCATGCAACCGCTGCTGCATAGATAGTTCTCAGAGCCAGCTCCACCTCCTATGATCATAGATCGCATGGGAATCTCGCCTAGCCGCTCAAAAATTCGGCTTGCATTTGGTTTTGAAATTCGCTCGCAGATCGCCGAACCCCGAACCCAAGTTTCCGAATTGCCGAACCGCCGAACCGCCGAACCGCTGAGCCGCTGAGGCGCTGAGCCGCCGCTGAGCCGCCGCTGAGCTGAGCTGAGCGGTCTTCGCATGCTCGGCGGCATTTGGGCAATCAGTTGTCGTCGAATGCTTCGTCTTGGCGGTCGCTAGATCTAATCCGCCTCGCCTCCGATCGCCGCACGTTAACCCCACTCGATTTTTTTTTATATTTTAAAAATATATCGCCGAAATATTTCCCTTTTTTCAAAGATTTAATTTTTTGTTGCTGTTCCGTGTTGTTCTCGTGGCTGTCTGTGATTATGTGCCAGGGTAGTACTGGGAAGAACTGAACGATATTTCCCTTAAAGTCAGAGTCCTCGTCGGGATGTCGTCCCTGGCCATGGCCAGCACGCTGCTCCTGGCCCTCTTCCTGGCCAGCTGTCTGGCCCTCGACGGTGTCTCCGTCCCGGACACTTGCAACCTGAAGGATAATTGCAATTTGGGCGACAACCTGCTCAGTCGATCCAGTCCAGGCTCTGAGTCCGGCGATGTGGCCGGCGACAAGCTGGAGAGCAAGATTGCCTCCATTTTCGAGGACAAGGTTAACTATAGTCTGAAGCTCTTCGCCGACGAGGCCACCACCACGATCCTGGAATACCAGACGGCCAATCTCAGTGAGCTGCACGAGCCCGGAAACTTCACGCTCCACCAGGTACATCGGATGGAGGCCACCGCCGATGACGACCAGGTGGAGGAGGACGAGAGGGGTGAGTGTGGAGTCTACATTCTAAAGGCCAAGGAAACCTTGTTCTTTGTGTGATTTTATTAATATTTTATTAATATTATTAATAATAATTTGAAGAAATATTGTACTCATTTATTTATTGTTTATTTAACTTATTTGTTTCTTTGTTTTCTTTTTGAATTTTATATTTTATTAAATTTAAATTAATTTATAAATTTAATGAACCTTAAACTTGAGAACCAAGAGAGTTTTCTGTTTTAAATTTAAAAAGGCAAAACGGAATCTGAATGACACATGTAAATGTTAAATTTAATAATAACATTTAAATCCTATTTTGACAATTAAAAAATATTCTTTCCATAGAGTTATATAAATTAAAAAATTATTTTTAAATAAAGTAAAGTAAGTTAGAGCCATTGGTAAATGATCAATTTCATGTATATTTTTATAAAGTTCCTTGCTTCTTTTAATTTTATGTTTTCCAAAAATTGTCACTGCACTTCAATAATATTTTAAGCCATTTAGCATTTGATGCCATGGCTTAATATAATTTTATATATAATTTATATAAAAAAAAGATAATTTTTAAATAAAATAAACTAAGTTAGAGCCCCTTCGTTGGCAAATGATCAATTTCATGTATATTTTTTTTAAGTTCCTTGCTCCTTTTAATTTTATATTTTCCAAAAATTGTCACTGCTCTCCAATAATATTTTTGGCCATTTAGCCTTTGAGGTCATGGCTTAATATATATTATATATATATTATTATAATTTTTTCTGCGTATCGCTTACCGATCGATCGATCGATCGATCGGCACTTTCTCACGCCGCCCACATCGAGGCCTTGGGCATTTCGGCCAAAAGCGATTTCTGCAATTGTGTGTAATGTGTAATGTATAATGTGCGGCGGTTAATGTTAATGTTAACGACACTCGGACACTCGGACACTTGGCCCAAAGCGAATTGTTGCATAAGAGGCGCGTGCGTCAAATAAAATCAATTGCTCGATTGCATATTTGATTTGTGTTTGTTTTGGCCAGGTCTGGGTCGACGTGACCCAATCGGCATTCGCCTTTAAGCCAAGAACTGACGCATCTGTGGGCCACTTCCGGCTGCCCATCCCGAAACACTTTGAATATATATATCTATATATCTGTAGCTGTAGCTGTAGCTGTATCTATATCTGCTTATCTAATCCGATGTCTCGCCTTTGGTTGCGCACTTATTCTTGTTAAAAGGTTTGGCCTTGCTGGCTTTTTATTCTCTTTTCCGGTGCCAATATTTGCAGTACAAGTTAGGACGATGAGGATGATTCGGGGGAAAACCCCCAGATTTATATGTACTATATAGGTATGCCCAGACCCCGTCAAGGCAAAGTGCGAAGTCTCACGTAAACGAGACAATTTTTGTTGATTTAATTACCTTTCTGGCTCTGCACTACAGTCGCACGTAAGCGAACCACATTTAAGCCAGGCTTAATGCACAAAATTGGCTGAAATTACAAAGAGTTGTTATCTCTTGGCCATTATTCAAGAAGGTTTTTATGCAGGTTACACATTTTCAAGGAATATAGTATTGAATGTGTGCTATTTAGGTTTTATGAACTTATGAACTTATTCACTTCCAAAGGGTCTTAAATAAACTGCGTCGAAAATCGCATCTTCCATGGCTAATTTTTGCACCCCATTAAATTTGCAAAGCTGCGGCAACACACTTTTACACTTTTACAATCTCACATCGAATATCGCTTAGCCAAGTCTAAGTACGTAGTGCCCAATGAAGATGTACCCCCCATTCGCTCCGGGCCCAACCCAAACCCATCCCACCGGACTTTAAGTGGCTTGGCTTGGCTTTTTCGTTTTTGGCTTTCGGTTTTTTGCCCACTTTGTGGCTCGTTTGTTTGTAATTGATCTTCCCCAGCGTCGTCGAGTGGCTATATTTTTTTGTCGCACCTCCGACATCATCCTCATCGCCTCATCGCCCGAGATGACCACTTGACCAGGCCCCAAGTGCCGGCTATAAAGCCCCATGCATGTCTCCACTCAATAGCCAGAAATTAGCGAAAAAGAGTCATGATACATTATGGCTAATGGTTAATGCTGATAGGGGTAATGGAGGTAACCGGAGGTTACCGCACATGGAACCCGAGATATCTAACCACATTGAGATAACAAGAACTCCATCGCATCGAATCGCATAACGGTGGCAAATTGGCCCGAATAACAAGCTTTAACCTCTTGACGGTGCGAAGGGGGGCCAAAGCTAAGCTTGCCAATTGGCTTGGTAAATATTGGCTTTAAAGTCGCGTTAAGTTGGGCTCTTAAGCACAGAGAGAAAATTAATATATCCCTAAAGAGTATGATCAAATTTATTCTATTTATTTCTATCTATTTTAATTACAATTTAAATCCCTGGCATTTTGAATTTTTTAATTCCTGGAGATTGCCTTAAAATTTCTTAAAGAAAATTAATTTTAAAGTGTAAGCCAAAGTGCTACTATTTTTTCTGTGTCTTTTTTGTCTGAGCCAACAAACTTATAGCTGTCGATCGCGATCGGGTTGCAGTAGCTGGCCAAATGTTTGCGAGAACAAAGCGACAAGTGCTGAACGATTTGTTTGGAAGTCTAAGCAAATACAAACATATATATATATATATAGGCGGATAGATACTTCAGTGAGATGGGCCGATGCTAATTGGTAAAATGAAATCATTTTGGCAAACAAGTCTGTGTGCATTTTGCGCTCTCATCATTGCGATTTATAATTGATTCGGAATCAGAGTCATTGCCTTAAATCAAAGCGAAGCGCCGAGTCACGGCATTTATGGCCCATTCACCTGCGATTACCATCCAAGTGATTCTCGTTAGCCCGGGCCAAAACCCGATCCGATAACTAGAACGCTCTTGGCCAATCCAAAGCAACCGCTTGGCGCCAAGGATTGCGCGAATTTTTCGGCCAGGAATTGGCCAACAATCGCGAGTCGCGAGTCGCGAGTCCAGCTGTTGGCTGTTCGCTTTTCGCTTTTCGCCGCTCGGCTTTCAGTTAACAGGTTGCCCAAGTGGGTCAGAGACAAGTACAAATACGAGTACGAAACACACGGCTAATTAAGCCGCCAACTACTACCAACTACCGACTGCCAGCTGGCCCGTATTGGAGTTGCCACTGGCCTGGTCCGAAGTGCGGTTCTTGTTTTACACAGCAACGCTCAGTCAGCATTCTCTGCTGGCTACTTAGCATCTGGCCAATAGACAGTGGGCCCGAATATAAATTTATAAAACTATGTAACTACATTGTACACTTTGTGTAATCAATCAGGCGGAACATATTCAAATAAATTAATAATGAAGATATGGTTATAATTAAATGATAAGCAGTTTATGTAAGGAAAGCAATTTCTTTAATAAACATTCCTTTTGAGATTTTACTGTTCCTTATTTAAATCTTCATATTTTTCTCTGGAGTTTATATTCATAGAATTTTTTTATACCCAGGCAGTATAGTTTTCCTTTATAGTTTCTTTGTTTTAATTCAAATATTAGTTAGTATTAGTTACTCCGACCACTGTGCATTTTCAGAAAAATTTATTGGCTGACTCTGATGGATGGGGCAACGAGGAGCATAAAACCACCTGGCTTTTGCTTTTCATTTCGTTTTGTCCGCCAAAAATGCTGTTGCAGGGGAGACTGGGCTGTTTATAGGTATTATTATAGATTATAGATTATATAGATTATTATATCAATATAATATTATATATTGAAGAGCTAAAGATCAAGGTGTTTTAAGCGCATTTTAATGACAACTGGAAATTACATGTTTACATGTTTAGTCTCTGTACCGTTAGTTTCATCCTCTCTTTATGTTTCTCTTGTGTGTCTCGCTCTTTCTGATCTCAAACTCTCTGAGACTATCTCCTTCTCCCTTTAAGGTAAAGCCTTAACCTCTTTCAAGAACTCTCTCTCTCTCCCCTAAGGTGGCACTGAGAGAAAACACAGAGAGATGCACTGAGTTGAAAATCACAATCAAAAAAAAAAAAAGAGAGAGCCATTGCTAGCCTTGTCAACATTCAGCTGGGATATATGGAAGGGATATTTTTTTTAACAGTAAATAATAGTAAAGCTAGTTATATTTTTTTTTCAAATTCCTTTTGATCAGTGTAGTTTGCTGTTGCCTGCTGTTGCCTGCTGTTTGTGCATTGTTGTTCTGCCCACGCTCTAATCTCGCTGATCTTTGTTTTTCTTGTTTCTTATTCTATTTTTTTTGGTTTCATTGGGTATATGAATTTACGATCAATTGAATTTTTGGCTTTTTTTAAGTCCCTCCTCCTCACTCCCCTCTAATACCATCAATTTTCCATTCCCCTAACGTTTAATAGACTTTTGCTTCTTTCGACTTTTTATGGTTTGGCTAAGCTGTTGCATAAAATTTCGATGGAGTTTTACGGTCTCCTTTATGGGATTGTTTAGTACTCTTCACATTTTAGTTTAATTTGAAACACTCCTTGGATTGTTTATTATTATATCTAAGCAGAAAATTGATTAACTTGCTGACTCTATACATGGCTTGGCTAAACTCGTGCGTATTTATATTCCCCGCTAAATAAAAAGTTATTTTTAAATTTAGCCCAGAACAATGGGTAGTAGCTCAAGGGACCTGCCAGCGATTTAGACAGTTACAAACTATGCTGGAACTCAGTTGTGTCATTCTATCAATGTCCCAAGATCTTCATAATTTGCGTTGCTAATGAGCGAAGTCGGCTCCGTTTCGCACGGCTGCCATTGTTGGCACATCTTCATGCCGCGACTGACAATTGATCGGGGCGTAGAATCCCCAATTCCCGATTCTCCATACTCAATTCTCGATACTACCCCATTCTTCCTCGTGCTGGCGGCTTTTCCAAATTTAGTGGCCACACGAATATATATATATTTATATATATATATAGAATATGACGACAGGTCGTCGCATTCGCAGTCAGATCTCGTAGCACTCTGACGCATTTTAGCACTTTTTACCCCTGCCCCCTTGTGGAGTAAAGAAAGACGGATGCAGGCGGGCGGCTCGGGCGGACCAGGCTGGCTGGATGGCTGATGGATCGATGTTCGACGGCTGGACGAGATTGGCATTCCAAATGAGAGAGCAGCCAGCCAGCCGCCAAGCATAAAAATCCCAGCGGCGGAGCAGGGGCGACAATGGAAATGTTAATCAGTAGCCAAAGCACCGCCCCGGCATGCTGATGATGTGGCCACACCATGTGGGGAATTGTTGGGGCTTTTTGGGAATCGAAACTGGAACTCTGCCATCTCCAGGCCAGGCATCTCCATCTTGGTCGGGATGGCGCCTCGTTAGCCAACAAGCCTTGCCAACGATCCCCAGTCAGCCAGTCGACTTCCTGTTCGCCGTCACTGTCACTGCCACGTGCCCATCGGGGCCTGACCTTGTCCAATTTGGAGAGCACTATATACGCATTATATTTATATATCTTATCAGCTATTTAAGAAAGGGGCGGCCTTGGGAGGCTCAAGTAATTACACAGAAATTATTGAACGGGGTCTCTGTCAGTTCTTGGAAGATTTTAGAACATTTACTTAGTCATTTATAATATTTAAAATTATAAATAAGAGCTATAAAATGTAATTAATTTCATGTTCTAATATCCAGTATTCAGACATCTCTAGAATGCCAATTCCATTTATATAGTTTCTGTAAATATTCCACTTTAAGGAGAAACTCTTCTAAGACCCATTTTAAAAAAGAATTCTACATAAGAAAATATTTCTTCTTTAATTTCCCATGAATATTTCTTTTATTATAATTTATTTTAATTATTCCCAAATTGTTTTATATTATTTTTCAGCTTAGAGTTCTCAGAAGTTAGTCATCTTATTAATAAAAATATAAAATATCTTTTAACTTGTAGAAAAAATATTATAGACTATTAAATCGATATTCAAAAGGGGTAATTTTCAAAAGGAAATTTTGGTTATTAGATAATAAATCTATAAAGTTCCCCCATTCAGTTCTCCAACTAAATCTATAATATCCTGTAATTTCAATACAATTTTAATGTACCTAACAAAATAGCACAATATAAACTAATGTCTGTTGATAACAAATAGCTTTCATTTGAAGAAATCATTTGGGTTGCCTTATATTATTAGATAATAAATCTATGAAGTTCCCCAATTCAGTTCTCCAACTAAATCTGTAATATCCTGTAATTTCAATACAATTTTAATTTACCTAACAAAATAGCACAATATAAACTAATGCCTGTTAATAACAAAAAGCTTTTATTTAAAGTAATTTTCAGTGCCCGATATACTTTGATTTAACAATTATGATACGATACACTCCACTGATTACTGATCACTCTAATATTTGCTGATCACGGGTTAGCGTTTGCTTGTAAATTCCTCGAATTTTGTTTACGGCTGTGGCGTTGTTTGCCTTTTGCGGCTTGAAGTGAATCACAGGTATTAGCCACAAACGATGCATACAGTTTAATCGAATTATTTTCCATGAAAACTCAAACGAAGTGCGTACCAACTTCCTTTTTATAAGTTTGTCTGTGGAATTGGAGTATAGTGCAATTTTTTAAAGTGCAGCCTTCGGTGGAAATGGCTACAATTAAGGCCAATAAAGTATTGGCCAAGATTGAGCTTTGATATTGTGATAAATCTGCTCTATAATTTGCTCAACTGAACACTTTAAATGTTAACTGATAATTGACCCGCTAAATTTTATTGCTTTGATTTAAATTAGTAATTCAGGCCACTCCTTGCCAGTATTATATAATATATGAATTATTTAAAAATGTTTGTATGGCTTTAAAATATCTCATTTATTTTCTGTCCTTCCAGTTTATCTTTACAACATCGGCAGGCGCTTTCTGGCCATCACCCAGCCCTTCGATCCGGCCAGAAGTCCGGATGCCTCGTCCCTGTGTCGCCGGCAGATGCGTCAGTACCTGGACGCCTTGGACAACTTTGATCTGTGGGCCTTGCGGAGTGAGTACAAATCTGGGGGGGATCTCAAGGCCATGCCGTGACAGCCAACAAATTAGCCAGAAGAGCAAAAATCAGCAAATATAAAAATAGCAGAAGACGAAGGCGGCGGCTCAGGTTCTAGTTCTGCAAGCGGATAATAGTTGGTGTTGGTTTGGCTGGATAGTTGGCTACTTGGCTACTTGGCTACTTGGATGCTTGGATACTTAGAACCAGTCGGGGGACACTCAGCTCGAATTCGAGTCATTGCCAACTGGCCTCTGCCGGCGAGCAGTGTGACCGCCAGACGAGTCGACATAAATTGAAAGACCCCAAAGTCATATATGCCTCAAATCCCAACAGTTGAGCTCAAGATAATAGTAGTAAATATATTGCACAGCAGGTGATACAATTACAATTTTATACGAATTTTTATGGCACAAATTAAATATATTTTCAATACCTAAAGACCTCAAAGTCAAGACAGCAAAATCATTTATATTTATTTTCTACATTAATTTGAAGTATCCATAAGAATAAGAGGTTTAAGATTGACTTTAAAATAAAATAAATAGCCTAACATAATATATTCTCAATGCAATTTTATCCGAATTTTTATTGCTTAAATTAAATATATTTTCAATACTTGAAGACCGCAAAATCATTTATATTTATTTGTTACATTAATTTAAAGTATCCATAATAATAAAAGCTCTAAGATGGAGTTTAAAATAAAATATATAGCCTAAAATAATATATTCCCAATGCAATTTATTTTTTGTAGTCAATTGATAATATTAGATAAATGTCTTTAAAAAGAGAATCAAGAACATTAATCCCCGATCATGAAAATTATAGTTTCTTATAAAAATAAGTACTGTAAGTCGCCCCAAAATATAGGCTATGTTTCTTAGCCAGCTAATTATTGTTGGCTTTGAAAATAGAGGAGAAAGTTACCTCCTATCCCACAGTTAGGGTCAAATGATCAGCAACAAAAATCCAGCATTGAAGAAAGAAAGTAGTGGCTTCACCATAAAAAACTCTTTTTAAGAAAATAAAATTCTTGTGAATCTTATCTTAGAAGTTCAAGAAATAACACCCCAGTGGTAATAAAAATTATTGTAAATTCGGGTAACCTTTTTCAGGGCCAAAATCACTTGTATTTTGCCCGGCACTGTAGACTGCAGCTGTGTGTGAGTGGTAAAGTGAAGGCCAACCGTCGAACTTTACCCACATTCGCACACACACACTGTGGCACTGGCAGTTGCATCTAGTGAGTTTTTCTTGCCAAGAGCAGCAAAATGGCAAACAGCAAGCGAAAATAGCGATTGCAAAAAGCAAAAAGCTGTGATTCCACGCGAACTTGACACAAAAGACCGCAACGCTGCCTCGCTGACTGCGGCTCAGAATCAGAACGAGACACAAAACGAGTTGCGATCACAGTCAAGGTCACCACCCAGCCGCCCCACACACACACACACCGCACACCATACTACACACCTTCAAGTGGAGACCCGAATGGATCGCACTTTCAGTTATTCGAGGAATTCTTTAAATTGTATTAATAGCTAGGGTTTTACAAATCACTGAGGTCAACATATTAGCAATAAAATAAGAAGGGATTTAAATTTTAAATTTTATTTAAATTTTAAGAGGTAACTGAGGAGGCAGGGTGGTCGTTTATCCTTCCAAGCTTTAAGCAATAATATAAACATTGCTTAATATATGGTATATATCAGTTTTATTCTTATTAATCTAGCTTGTTATTAATATAGCTGACTTTCTGTTAACAATCAATCAATGCTCCCAAGAAAGCCGTTTAATCATGCTAATTTATCACAACATTATTGACAATAAATTTGATGAATAGAATAAGGTTTTTTATTCATTTCACCAACTATACAAATAAAATGGAGATGTGTATAAACGAGGAACTAAATTAATTAACACGAATAGTCATAATAATGACTGTATGGAAAAAAGATGATTTGAGAGTGAAAGATACTCAAGATACTTCAAGATACTCAAGATACTAAAGTAAAATGTAGTAAAATAATGATTAAATAATAAAACACTATGTATGTATTAATTGTTAATTTATTCTATGCTTTTCAGTGCACGATGCCAGTGGCAAATTGAACTCGGGCATTCTGAATGGCAACATCAATCAACCCGGCGACTTTGACCAGTGCCTGGGCATCCAGCAGCGGATGAAGGATCAGGACCACGACACCGACCAGGACCCGAATAGCGACTCTATGATCCGCGGCCAGTATTGCCTGGCCTACGCCCAGCCAGTCCTGCCCCACAAATCGAAGCGTCTGCAGAGCTTCTTCAAGCTCATCCAATCCCATGGACCCTTCAAGAGCGAGTTCAATGACGTGAGTACACCTCTGGCCCTGGAGCTCCTCTCCGGTTGAGAGTGCTTTTTAATAGAGCACGTGACCAAGATCGGAGATTAGCCTGAGTCGGGCCACATATGAATCATTTAATTTCACATAAAGGCCTTAAAGTTAATTAGCTTTATGATTTGCCAGAAGGATTTAAGCCGTAAAACGTTAAGTTTCAAGTTCGATGGGAGCTTAACTTAATTAATTAAACTACAGTTGACATATAATTGTATATAAATTGGAGTTTCATAAATTATCTAGTTACTTATCGATTTACAATCGATTAACTTCAACTTTCTTTGATTTAATATAACAAACTAGAAGCTCAGTGCATGGCTTTTTATTGTGTTTGTGAAAGTTAAAGTCGGCCATATAGATTGATTAACATTAGGCCGCTAAATCGCTCGACATCGACATTGAACTTGAGCCAAGACGAAACACGCCGCGAGGCAATCAAACGCGATAGATGGCCGTAAAATGCAAATGACAAATCACACGGCGCAGAAATCGAAGCTCCGAGAGCTCAGAGCTCAGAGCTCCGGCCAGTGAACCCAAAATACGGGTCCGAATACCAATACGGGTTTCCCCTATTCTCTATAGATCCCCAATACCTGAAAAGAACCCCACTGAAAGCATCCCCCCTCCATAGAGTCATTAAGTGATTTATATCGTTCATGTTGCCGTCAATAATCTGATTTATTTATAGGCAATTATCCAAGAATTATACTCTGACCTGGTCCAGTATTAATGTTCAATAAATACTGATATTTAGAATAAAAAGATCAGAGTTATAGCTATGAATTATAAAATTATAAAGCAATTTATAGTAAACAAATTAATTTCAAGTTCTAATTCAGGCATTTCATTTATAATAGTTTGTTTAGACATTCAAATTTAAAGAGAAACTCTTTTAAGACCTATTTAAAGAAAGAAATCTATATAAAAAATATTTCTTCTTTAATTTCCCATGAATATTTCTTTTATAATAATTTATTTTAATTATTCCCAAATTCGTAGCTTCATAAATTATATCATTAACGTGATATTTGCATTAAGTTTCTATAAAATAAGAAAACAAGTTTTCTATTTCTAGTTTTCTTAGTTTTTTTGTTTATAAAGCGAACCTTTTTATGAATTTTATTAATTTTAATTAGACAACAAAAATACTCGGACATATATCACGCGACCTGGCTTAATTGAATTGCCTAAATTCCCGCTTAACTAGTAATTGTAATATTGATGTAATGGAATCGGTAAAGGGGACACTTAACCGTGATTCACTTGGATTAATGAGGCTGCTCTCCTCCTGCGTCTAAGCTATCTCTAACCGCCTCTGATCTGATCTCTCCTCCTCCCTGTTTAATCCAAATGGTAGCCCGGTCACCGAGTGCCCCGCTACTCCCTGATCAACTGGGGTCTCTGCGTGCCGTCAGGTTGCTCCGCCCGGGACGTGGAGTACAGCGTGGCCGAGTATCTAGCCAACCAGACGGCGTCCACAGGTATCGGCTTTAATGTGCGCGTGGAGCCGCAGATGTGCCAGGTGCGAGACCAGCGGCCCTGGGACCGGAACACCACCTGGGCGGTGCGCTTCTTTGTCCTGGTGCTGTCCGTCGCCATCCTGTCCACCATATATGATCGCTCCACCAAGTCACAGCCCAAGCAGAGTGAGTATTTGGGAGACATAAAATTAAATAGAACAAATATAACGAAATATATGAACCCATTACCTTATAGACGCCTGGTTCACGGCCTTCTCGCTGGACAAGAACCTGCGCTGGCTGTTCAGCACGAGCAGTGCACCCGGAGACATCGAGGCGGTCCATGGCATCCGCTTCCTCAACGCCATCATGCTGATCTTCTCGCACAAGTCGATGGCCATGTTCTTCAATCCGTACAACAACCGCACGGCCATGTCCGAGAGTCTCGGCCAGCCATGGACAGTGATTGGACGGGCCGCCTCCCTCTACACGGATCCCTTCCTGCTCTTCAGTGGAATGCTTACTGCCTACTCGCTCTTCGGTCGCCTCATGAAACAGCAGCCCATCCGCTTGAAGAACGAGTACATCAGCCGCCTAATGAGGTACTGTGTTGGGGATCATTATCCCTTGAACTATCTCTAACCAGATCTCATGATATCTTTGCAGAATCGTCCCGCCGCTGGCCGCCTTGATCCTCTTCTGCACATACGTTCTGCCGCTGTGGGGCAGTGGTCCCCAGTGGAACCTGGTGGTGGGCCATCATGCGGATATTTGCAAGAAGAACTGGTGGCGCAACCTACTCTTCATCCACAACTACTTCGGTTTCAGCGAGATGTGCCTGACGCACACGCACCACTTGGGCATTGACACGGAGCTCTTTGCGGTGGCCCCGCTATTCATCCTTGGACTGTGGCGGTGGCCGCGTCGCGGACTTATGACTCTGCTGCTCCTCTGCACCGTGGGTACGGCGGCACGATACTACACGACGATTGTCAACCAGCTGTCCAACTATATCTACTTTGGCACCAAGTAAGTGGGTCTACCTTCGATCAAATTTAGCTTTTTTAAGCCTTAAACTCTCTCCAGTATCCAGCGGCTGTTCCGCACCGCCGACTACATGTACTCGTTCCCGCCTCACCGCTCCACGGTGTACATCATGGGCATTCTGCTGGGCTATGTCCTCCGCAAGTACCAAAATGCCAGGCTGAGCAGATCGCAGCTTCGGCTGGGTTGGCTGGTGGCCACCGTTTGTGTGCTGGCCTCGCTCCTGGGACCCGCTCCGATGGGCGACATCAACTACGTTTATAATTCCACGCATGCAGCCATCTATGCCGCCTTTGCGCCCATCGCCTGGTGCCTGTTCTTCTCCTGGATCGTCTTCGTATCCCACAATGGTTACACGAGTTAGTATAAAACTATAAATAAGGAAGGAATAGGCATTTAGTTATTGAATTGTTTGACTTATTTCAGATAAACTTACGAAGCTGTTTGCCTGGCGCGGATTCCAGGTGTCCACAAAGCTCTCGTACGCCATTTACCTGACGCAGTTCCCCGTCTTCTTCTTCAACGTCGGCCGAAGGCGTCACATTCATCATTATTACAACTTTGTTTCGATTATTGTGAGTGGAGAGTGTAGCCTAACTAGCTAATTAGAGTTACTAAGCAAGACCCTTATCCACAGCTCGACACCAACGAGTTCATATCGATCTTCCTGGCCTCCGTGGCCCTCACGGTGCTCTTCGATGCACCCTTCCAGAATCTGAAGAAGCTGCTGATCAAGCGGCCCGCCTCCACCGCCGCTGCCAAGGTGGCGAAGCCAGTCCTGGCCAGCACGGGAGCAGAGGATGCGACTGCAACGACAACGACAACGCCCAGCAGCACTGCCCACCATGCGAATCCGAATCAGAATCAGCATCCGCACTCCGATTAGTCTGCGAGCAGCACACACTTTCTTAGCTGTAACTTGTAAATGTCTTCTTAGCATTTAGTGGCATTACCTTCAGTTAGCCCGGCAAGGTACCCAACACCCCTCATACCCCAATCCCTGAATCTCCCACTTTCCCGGCAATCCGTCCGTCCCCATCCCAAAAAACCAACTAGTTATAGTCGAACGCTTTATACATTGTAAATTGTACTTTAGTCAACTCCGAGCGACCAATGAGAGCCCTTTCGTAGTCATAAAACCAATCAATCACTGCTTGATGTACGATATTATCTTGCTTGCTAAAACCGGGCATCGAGACAGTCGCAGCTTCCCTCCATATCTGGGAGTTCTGAGACCCTCGAGGCCTGCCTAATGTTTCTTAGATTAAGTATAATGTTACCTTAAGCAAGGCCGAATGTCAGTTTTTTTTTTAATTGTAATTTAGTTAATAAAATTAATAAATATGTTACAAAAAACCTGAATGTTCTTTAAATAGTTGAAAAGCCCAGAAGTATGCAATATTCAAATTCAGAGCATACAGTTCGACAAGCTCTGACAGGGGCTACATTTTTTGGCACCCGGTAAAGGTTTGGGAGCCACTGGAACAGATGGGCCAAGAGCCGACCGACTTTTGCTGATCTTTTTCGCTAAGCTGCAAAGTTCTTTGATAAGCAATAAAAATATTAAAATAAGAGATATAGTAAGTGAGTTATCGCTTCCTAGAAATGTATACCAACATATACAGACATTCTGGACAATTACTTCTAAGAAAACAATATAAACATTATCTACAACATTTAACCATAAGCCAACAGTAAGAATTTATAAACAATGTAAAATTTAGGTGACCTGGCATGTGATTCTTTTTCTTGGATATAGAGACTTCTTTAACAAGAGATATTTAGGTATAACACTATCTAGTAAGTAATTTTATCAGAAGCCAATTAAGGCGTAGCACTCATTGCAATTCTTCTTCTCGTTCCTTACCAAGATTAATTGAAAACATATTGTGAGAGGTTTAACTAAACAGACAAAAGAGCCAACTAAACTAGTTTGTTGTTCGATAGGTAGAATATTGTAGATAATTTAAATTAAATTTCATAAGTGACAGACTCTCTTTGAATTAACTAACATGGCTTAGATATTTAGGCCAAAAGAGTTGTAGCATTAAGCTAACAGAAAATCCTTTTTATATACATTTTTTAGTATTTAGAATTCATAGAAACATTAAATGCCAAAACTATACTAAATTTTATGAAAATTAAGTAGTTTAAAAAATTAAAACTGCTTCTATTTTTTGGCCCACTTTCCTCAAGGTTTTTTCGGAAATCCAATGCAAATAATTCAACTGAATAATGAAATATTCATTTTTAAAATATGTATATTGCGCTTTATCAAATATATATACATATAAATCCGCTTCACCAGCTCAATGTGCTCAAAGATCATTTAATTATGTTAGTAATTAAAATAGGGAATCAGTAATAAGGCAACGAGAGCGGAAAGTGATTCTGAACTACATTTAATTATTTCCCAGACATTCTTTGAGAGGGTATTAATTAAAATATGTTTAAATCACATTCAGCAGTCCTTTGTACATCGGAAAATATCCGTAAACATTTGATTCCCATTTTCTTTGATTAGAGAGCAAACATAATGATCAGTGGTACCTTTTGCTGGTGAAGGCGGCCAATGCCTAGCCATGTTTCCGGAGCCACTCCCACGAGGCGTTCGTTTTATCAAAAAAAAAAAAACTACAATGCTTGGTTTCCCGGCGAAGTGGAAGCCATAAGCATTGGAAACATGGCAGCATCGTCGAGGCAATGGGTTTAATTTTTGCATTGAAGCATTTTGGCGGCTTGACGCCTGCTTTTTGTGTTATTCACATTTCATTCACTTTTCTTTCGCACAAACATCAAAAAAATAATCACCAGGTTCACTTATTTAAAAAAAAAAACGAACATTTATTATCCTCGATCTTTTATTAGCTTGCCGGCGGCGACAATTATATGCGCTTTTCGGCTCTGCCGGCTGCTATTTCTGAAGATTTATCAGCTAATTTATGTTGTGTGACGATGGAGCATCCCTGCCTATTTGCCGGCCTGGACGGCCTTCTTGGGCTTGGCCTGGGTTCCCTCGCGGAATCCGTTGCGGAAGCGACGGCGCACAACCTTCAGGTGGCGCATGCGACCGGTGCCGGTGGTCTTCCTCCTCTTGGCCTTCACCGACCAGTTGTCTGTAAAACGCAAACGTTAATTAGCAATGGAACATTACAGATATATTCAAGAAATACTCACAGGAACGCAACTTGGCTGCGGGGTAGCCGCACTGGGCGCACGTCGACTTCTGGATGTGGTAGGAGCTGCGGCCACAGCGACGGCACAGGGTGTGCGTCTTGTTGTGGCGTTTACCAAAGCTGGAGGTACCCTTCGTCTGTGGGAAGCGGACAACACAAAAAAAAAAAGTATTAGCACTTATCATTGGGGGCCGATGCCAAAATAATATAAACATTAAAATTCCCGAAGCCAGCGGCTTGGCCACTCGTGAAATTCCATTTAAATCACATTTTTGAACACAAATGCTTCATGAATATCACATTTTAATCGCGAAATTTACACGGATGGCCGGGAATTTAAGCGATTTTATTTTGGTCGAACGTGGATTTTCTACGCACCATCTTGAGAGGCGAACGGTCGAACAAGAAAGAGCGAAAGAGAAGTTGACAGCAGCTGTCACAATCTGGCGTGTCTGCAGGGATGCATTTGACAGCTGCGCGCAACAGCACGGTTTCACTGTTAAGCGCTCGTCACAGTTCGCTGTTACTTGTGGAATGTACCTCACAACACTGTGTTTTGGGGTTGCAATAGAAATAATTACACAACCGTGTGGCAGAAAAAATTACTTTTAGAAAACCGAAAATTATATAAATATTATTTTATGGTTTGTTTTCGGCTTCTTGGCGAATATTGTTGTATTTTTCATTAACATGGGCGCTTAGCCCACTGTTTTTGTGCAGAGACTGTTAACAGTAATAATTTATTTTAACAAAAAGGATTGTTGTTTTCTTTAATATTAAAAATGTTTTACAAAAAAAATTCAGCACCCGAAGAAATTCCAAAAATTGTATAAAAATGAATCTTATTAAATTTGGCCTGAAACTTATTTTCAGTATTATGTTTTTCTTCAGGGAAATACTGAAAATGTTTATGTTATCGATAATTAACAGAACGGATGGGTGTTAACAGCTGTTAAAAAGGATCCCGCCAATTCAAAATTTAAATTTCGTTCAGAAAAAATACAAACTAATTTATATATTATTTTATATTTTATTATACTTTATATTAAAGTCCTAATTGTTATATTAAATCTTATTAATAGCTTAGTTTGACCAAAAATCAAGTGCAGATTAATTAACTAAATAAAACTAACTGTTTTGGCTGAGTTATGAATATTTTTATGTGTCAGGGTGTTAAATATACCGAGATCGAGACCTAAAAATGCGCATATTTTGGCTAAAAATCAAGTGATAGCCAAATGTCATATATCGTTCTATTCGCCATTAAAATCTTAATTATTTAACCGTTAAATATTTTAAAAACAAAGAAAAAAAATTTTTTCCAATTTTTGAAAATTTGATAAGGGGTTACATCATTAAAATTGTCAAAAATTGACAAAAATTTTATTGTTTTAAATTTTGAAAGTCTATATGCAGATTAATTAAACAAATAAAATCTCAAATAGAACCGCTTTCCGATTGGAAATTGGAGCTGTTTTGGCTGAGTTATGAATATTTTAAAATTTGATTTTTCCAAAAATTTTGATTAAATCTTTTTATAAGGATAGTTTGGCCACAAATCAAGTAATTCGATAAGCAGATTAATTAAGTGAATCAAAACTAAGATAGAACCGCTTTCCGATTGAAAATTAAGGCTGTTTTGGCTGAGTTATGAATATTTGTATCTCTGATATTTCCAAAAATTTGGATTAAATCTTATTAATAGCTAAGTTTGGCCACAAATCAAGTAATTCGATAAGCTGATTATTTAAGTGAATAAAAACTAAGATAGAACCGCTTTCCGATTGAAAATTAAGGCTGTTTTGGCTGAGTTATGAATATTTTTAAATTTGATTTTTCCAAATATTTAGATTAAATCTTATTAACAGCATA